>JARBWK010000002.1:113733926-113833199 GCA_030556195.1 Anolis apletophallus | reverse complement strand
TTTAAGATTACTGGAGGACACACTATTGCTTACCATTACTGTGAGTGCACCCCCACATTATCTACCCTGGGGTTACTGGATTACAACAAGCCTCTACGGGATACCTTTGAATTTTCTACATCCTCGGCACCCACTCCAGGGCAGCAGCTGGCCGGCATTTACCTGGCGATCATTGCACGGCCGTGAACATTGGGGCCTCCTTTTGAGCACCTACGCCACTGGGAAGCTACACTTCGACTGCATTATATCATTATTATTTTCCACTGCCGGGATATACTGCTTTAATACTGTTTATTTACTTTGGGATCCCCTTCAGCGAACTCGCGAGATTACGACCGTAGTCTCGCCCCACGGATTTGCTACCGCCCGTCACATCGCGAGACTCCTCAACGCGACTACAGCATTGCGAGATCTTCAGGACTCCTCCCCTCGGCGCAACGCTAGCCTTCTGGTACTTGTAGGCTGGATACGCGCCATCCCGGCCATACCCGGAAGCAACGTAGATTGGCCCTACTGTGCGTCATTTCCGCCCGCCCGCCGTCTTCTGGGATATGTAGTTCATCGCGTTTCTTTGTATTTATATCATTTTGTACCTCAGGGGAATCCTCACATGCTTGGAGTGGTTTATATTGTATATAATTGTGTACTAGGTTTGCCCTCCATCACATACCGTTCTATTTGCTGCGCATTGACCCTGTAGATATTTTGTGAAGTAGCCGCGTTTAACCTTGCCTTGGGTCCCCTTGAATTGTGGCACCTTTGCAATAGTGTTTTTCTACTGCTTTACCTTGTGTTTTTCACGTTCATACCGAGGAGATACCTGTGTTTTTGACCCTCACATCTCCACACGCCATACCACCCTTTTTCAAGGTGGTATCCTGGCGGACCGGACGATGTGTAGGTAAGGCCATGCCAGCCAAACAGTACGAGTTTGCTCAGGCCTGTAAGACGCTTTGCCTGCCCGCAAACCAAGACCGTTATCCCCCAATTGTGGAACTAACTCCGCCATTACTAGCTCAGAGCCGCAAAACCAACAGGGAGTAATAAGCCGTGAATGCAAGTCTGCCGTAGACCACGTCTACCACTCTATTCGAAAAATAATGGAGTCAAGGCCCAAATGCTGGCCAAAATGAAATGTAGGACCCCCTAACGGCTGGTCACTACCATCAGACAGGCCCGATTCACTTTACATGGCCCTTTTTAAACCATCCCAAACACTTCCCACTCAACTGGGCGTTGAATGATGGCCGACTCACGGACTGTGACTTACGGGCCATGGCTGCCTATTCATGAAAAGTGTGTAGCCAATAATGACCCCATCATAGGGTTCCGATCCATACCCTGGTTTGCTACATATACCTGGAGGTACCCGTTGGGCATAAGCCACGAGGGAAAATCCTCCCGGACAGCCCCTTTACGTTTCCATTCCCACCGGAATGGAAGCAGGGCCCATATCAAGAAAATAATCCCAAGGTTCCCCTTGGATCCTAAAAATCCCCCACAATAGGGGGCAGAGTCAAGCACTAGCAGTAGGGACTCCCTTGAGCTCCCATTTCTGCCAAGCGGCCATTACTGTAAAACAGCGAAGGTGGCTACCTGCGTGTCAGCCACATGGGACTGACAAACCAATGTCCAATAATGACTATATGAGCATCCATTGTGTATATTGGACGCATCTGCCAAAGGCTGACCTACATTTACCAAACTCTCCGGCCATTTATAAGGCTGAGATGGTGTGCCTCAAACAACTCTTCTTCTTACATTTTGAAGAAACTCCCTTTCAAACTCCCCAGCCAATTTCTAAGGCTGAGGGGGTGTGACTCAAATGACTAATCTTCTAGTGTTTGCTAATCTTCTTCTATTTTAAAGAAAACATGCCTTTCAAACTCCCCAGCCGTATATAAGGCTGAGAGGGTGAAACTCAAATGACTAATCTTCTTCTGTCTTAAAAGAAAAAGGCGCTTTCAAACTCTCCAGCCATTTATAAGGCTAAGACAGTGTGACCAAACTACAACCTTCTTCTGTTTTAAAGAAAAAACGCGCTTTACAAACTCTCCAGCCGTGTACAGCTGAGAGGGTATGACTCAAACGATTAATCTTTTTCTGTTTAAAGGAAAACACGCCTTTCAAACTCTCAGCCTTATATAAGGCTGAGAGGAGTAACTCAAATGACTAATCTTCTTATGTTGTAAAGAAAACACGCTTTTTCAACTGTCTAGCCATTTATAAGGCTGAGAGGGTGTGACTCTCTGATTAAACTTCCTATATTGTGAAGACAACTCTCTTTCAAACTCTCCAGCCATTTTAAGGCTGAGAGGATGGCCCAAAGACTAACCTTCGTCTGTTTTAAAGAAACGAGCTTTTCGAACCCTCCAGCCGAGTAAGGCTGAAAGGGGGTGTGGCTCAAATGACTAATATTCTTCTGTTTTAAAGAAAACGCCTTGCAAACTCTCCAGCCTTTTAAGGCTGAGAGGGTGCGACTCAAACAACTAATCTTCTGTTTTAAAGGAAACGTGCTTTTCAAAACTCTCCAGCCGTTTATAATGCTGGGAGGGTGTGACTCAAATGACTAATCATCTTTGTTTTTCCCAATCACCAGCCCCCCTTTATATATATATATATATATATATATATATATATATTATAATGAAGGCTGAGAGGGTGTGACCCAAACGATTAATCTTCTTATGTTTTAACGAAAACGCGCTTTACAACTCTCCGGCCGATTTAAGGCTGAGAGGGAGTGACCCAAACAACCAATCTTCTTATATTTTAAAGAAAACGCACTTTTCGAAAATCCCCAGCTGTCTATAATGCTAAAAGGGGGTAACACAAACTACTAATCTTGTTATACTTTAAAGAATATGTGCTTCCAAACTCCCTAGCCATTATAAGGCTGAGAAGGTGAGACTCAAACTACTCTTCTTATGTTCTAAAGAAAACGCACTTTTCAAACTCTCCAGCCTTTCATAAGGCTGAGAGGGTTTAACTTAAACAACTACTCTTATTATGTTCTAAATAAAAGCGCCTTTCGACCTCCCAAGCCCTTTAAAAGGCTGTGAGGGTGTAACACCAACGGGTAATCGTCTTATGCTTTAAAAAAGACACGCTTTCCAAACTCCCAAGCCCATTGTAAAGCTGAGAGGGTGTAAATCAACAACTACTCTTCTTATAATTTTAGAGAAAATGCGCTTTTCAGACTCCCAAGCCCTTCATAAGGCTGAGAGGGTGTAGCTCAAACGACCAATCTTCTAAGCTTTACAAAAGGGTGCTTTTCAAACTCCCAAGCCCTTTAAAAGGCTGAGAGGGTGTGACTCGAACAACTACTCTTCCTATGTCCTAACGAAAATGCACTTTTTTATGCTCCCCCACCATTTATCGGCCGAGAGAGCGTGACTCAAACGACTAATCTTCTAGTATTTTGAAGAAAACGCCCCTTTAAAAACCTCCCGCAGTTTCTGAGGCTAAGAGGGCATAACCTCAATGACTCAAATGACTATTATACTTTTGGTTTTTAAGGAAAATGCGCTTCCAAACTCTCTAGCCGTTTATAAGGCTGAGAGGGCGTAACCTCAATGACTAATTCTTCTGTTTTAGAGAAAAAGCGCTTTCAAACTCTGTAGCCATATACAGGGCTGAGAGGGTGTGACCTCAATGACTAATCCCCTTCTGTATAAAAGGAAACACGTTTATCAAACTCCCCTGAGAGAGTGTGCCTCCCAGGCCTGACAGTACAATCCTTAAGGAAGAGGTTATACGTTTAACTCTCTAGCCAGAATAAGGGCTGAGAGAGCATGTCTCCTTAGGAGACAACTGATTTTCCAAGTCAGTTAAAATAATAATTACTTTGCTTGCAATTAATAACACAATTGCCCAAGTTGCCAAGCATAAATCCACAGTAAAGTATGCCAAGGGTCGGGAGCTCCCTCTTCATGTTGAAATTGAAATGACCCAGTTAAAATGATAATTACGTTGCTTGAAAATCGGTAATTCCATTGCTTATGTTAACCGACATGGGTTAACAGTAAGCTATAGGAAGGGTCGGGAGCTCACTCCTGAAGTTGAAATCTCAAATTCCAGTTGAAATTTAACCTGACCCAGGTGAAAGAAAATTATATTGCTTTCAATTAAAACTCAATTACAAATGTTGACCGGCCGAAGTAAGTCAACGGTAAGCTATACCCATCGGCAGGCGCTCACCCAAGTTAAGCGATGACAGGACAATACATTGCTTGAAATAAGTAACTCAGTTGCTAATGTTGGCAAACGTGTCAATGATAAACTATACCAAGGGTCAGGAGCTCCCTCAAGTTGAACTTTAAAATTGACCCAGGTGAAATGATAATATACTGTTTGCAATTAGTAAATCCATTGCTAATGTTGTCCACCATAGGTCAACAGTAGGCTATACCAAGGGTCAGGGGCTCACTCCCCTAGTTGAAAATTAAAGTGACCCAGGTGAGATGATAGACGCATTGCTTGAAATTAGTACCTCAATCGCTAATGCTGTCAGCCATAGGTCAACAGCAGGCAATACCAAGGGTCGAGGCTCGCTCCTCAAGTTGCAAATTAAAATGACCCGGGTGAAATGATAAATGCATTGCTTGAACTCTAGCAACTCAGATGCTAATGTTGTCAGCCATACATCAACAATAGCCTATACCCAGGTGTAATGATGTCGATTATTTGTGTGTAAATGTTGTATAACATATGTTAAATGTATGTTGTTTTGTGTAGTTCAAAGGAATATCCTATGAATTGTTGATGTGGGTGAGACAGAAGGGAGGCTTGGCAGAAGCTCTGAAAAGCTGTCGCCATAGCAACCAGGGCCAGAGCCTTTTAGAATGTTCAAGGTATGAATTTTACAGTTGGTGAAGAGCGGTTGGAAGCCAACTGCCATGAGAAGGGGGAGGAGTTTGTTTTGAGTTAGTTGGTCTTAAGGACTGTAAGAGAACAGTTCAGTCTTTAGTTAGTCTTAAGGTCTGTAAGAGAACAGTCCAGTTTTATGGGTGTAGAGACCCTAGTTAAAGATGGAAGAGTCCAGAGGTCTATAGAGGGTTAGTGGGAACCCTATAGTATAACCCCATTTGTGTTTTGTGTAACAGAATAAGTTTCTGCCTCTGAGGAAGTATAAAACCAATCAAGATTTGTACCCATTTGTGTTATAATAAATTATTTACATCTTAAAAGAAAAACACCTCTGTTAGTTCTTTTATTGGTGGTGGCCCTCAAGGTCAGTGGTCAGACAGACAAATGGTGGCAGTGTGGTCAAGTGGTTACTGAGAAATTTTAAGTCTCTGCAATTCAATGGTTAGTGGGGGAGATAGTCTACCCTGCCATAAGACAGAAGTTGCTGAGGTAACTTTGAGGCCCCCTTGCATTTAGGGTTAGCAGTTTGGATTCCGAAAGATTGTCCAGTCTGAGGCCGGTCAACAAGGGGTTGTCACACCAGG
Organism: Anolis apletophallus; assembly: GCA_030556195.1. NCBI lineage: Eukaryota > Metazoa > Chordata > Lepidosauria > Squamata > Anolidae > Anolis > Anolis apletophallus. The sequence goes on along the minus strand of JARBWK010000002.1, from coordinate 113,827,746 downwards.
GTCGGGAGCTCACTCCTCAAGTTTAAAATTAAAATGACCCAGGTGAAATGATAAATGCCTTGCTTGAAATTAGTAACAATTGCTAAGTGTTGCCGAACATACGTCAACGGCAAGCTACACCAAGGGTCGGGAGCTCACTCCTCAAGCTGAAAATTAATTGACCCTGGTGAAATAAAATTTGCCTTATTTGAAATTAGCAACTCAATTGCTAAAGCTGTCCGACCTAGGTCAATGGTAGCTATACCAAGGGTCAGGAGCTCACTCCTCGAGTTTAAAATTAAAATGACCCAGGTGAAATGATAAATGCCTTGCTTGAAATTAGTAACAATTGCTAATGTTGCCGGACATATGTCAACGGCAAGCTACACCAAGGGTCGGGAGCTCACTCCTCAAGCTGAAAATTAAATTGGCCCTGGTAAAATAAAAATTGCATTACTTGAAAATAGCAACTCAATTGCTAAAGCTGTCCGATCTAGGTCAACAGTAGGTTATACCAAGGGTCGGGAGCTCACTCCACAAATTGAAATTTAAATGACCCAGGTGAAATAATAAATGTATTGTATGAAATTAGTAACCAATTGCTAATGTTGTCCGCCATTATGTCAACACTAGGCTATAACAAGGGTCGGGAGCTCGCTCCTTAAGTAGAAAATTAAAATGACCCAGGTGACATGAAAATGCATTGCTTAAAATTAGTAACTCAATTACTAATGCTGTCAGACATAGGTCGACAGTCAGCTACAACAAGGGTCAGGAGCTCACTCAAGATAAATTTTAAAACTGATCAGAGAGGTCTAAAGCAATTAACCTTAACTAACTGTGCAACATTCCCAGTGGTAAAAAACTAATAAGGTCGGGGGGGGGGCAAGGCGGAGGGCCGAGCCACCCGGCTTTAGTAGACTACGACCTCAAATGCAACAGAATTTGTCCCACAGGCAAAGGCTCTATAAATAGACAATGCCAGGCCGTGCCTAATATTGAGTGGAAGTTACAAGGTTCCTTTCTTATATATTCTTGTTATAATTAATATTAATTCGTGTGGCATATGAATGCCGAGGGCCAGCCACCTTGCAGGTTCTTGCAACTGTTGTAAACAGCCCAGCACCCATTGGTGGCCTGGACGGGCCTCGAACTCATAACCTTCAATTTTGCACACGCTATAATGGGGCCTAGGGAGGCTGAAAAACCAGCTCCCACCAGCGTGGCCCAGGCATCTGCCATAGAATGGCGCCAACCAAGCTGTGTGAAGAAGGGAGGGGGAGAGCGACGGCCATGCGGCCAACATGGCGCCTCCCTGAACTGATGCCTCTCCAAACGAAAAGGGGGAAAGAGGGGGGAGAGGCTGGGTGCAGGATCAACCCGGCCAGCACCCAGGCAACAGGCCCATGCAGGGCGATGGCGGCCCAGTAAAGAGGCAGCATTTGCCTCCCACCTGAACCCTGCAGGCTTGCCCTACATCGAGCGGGCGCCAACGGAGGACAAAAAGCAGGAAGGGGACCCGCCCCGGCCGCGCGGCCTTGCCCCCAGACCGGGGCGGCAAGCCCAAGCTCCCATCCCCCCTGAACTCCAACAAGGCCCGAGGAGACCAGCCCCGGTCTCCTCTGGACCGCTGGTGCCATGCGCCGCCGTGCTAGGCCTCGAGCGGCCCGCACAAGCAATGGGGAGCGGGCTAAAGGCCTTCAGCTCCCCCCCCCCCCCGCCCAGAAGGGCGCCCTCCCCGATGATGAGGCCATGCGGGGAGGCGAGAGCACGGCGCCTCGGCCGCTGCTCGCCCCCCGCCAGCCTTACCGCGGAAGCGGCGGTTCCCGCCGAAGGCAGCAATAGCCGCCTAACGGCCTGCATGCCTCCCATCCTGGGCTAATCCGCGGCCCGGCCTACGGGCGGACCGCAGAAAAGGCGCTCCCCGCCATGATGGCGGCAGCGGCCCAGCCGGGGGCGCAGGGAATAGCGCGGGCCCTCCGGGAGATGGGGGGGCGGGGATGAGGCCCCGCTCCCCCAGATCCGAGGCTTACCTGGAGGAGGAGACCGACTGTCTCCTCCAAGTGCAGAGAACAATTATTATTATCAGGTTTTTCAAGGTGCCAGGTAATTCATAACACTACACAGGAAAATAAGCTGTTGCATTATACTACTTAGACTCTGAGGGCTTTTGATCTTTTTCTTACCCATGTCAAAAAGTCTTCATAAAGGATGTAGTATGTTTGCATTTTGTGCAACATTTGCACATGATTCTTCGCTACAAAAAGCAGCAACTTTTTCACGGTGCATTTCTCTGATTCTCCGTTGTAAGTCTGAGGACCAGGTCTGTCTCTAATTATTTCATTTTGTGAGGTAAGTAAAGGAAACTGCTTCATCATGAGACCTTGGACCCCCTGATACCACTCAGAAAACCTCCCTTGAACAGACATCCCTTTTGCAATATCTAACTCATGCCAGGAACTCTCTCTTCCCTCCTTTCTTATCCCATCCTATCCCATACTCTCTTTGTGCCTTTGCAATGTACCTCTCCACCAACTGGACTGGTGACTCAGAAAAACTATTACATTACCATAATCGTTCTACAGATAGGTTTACAGAAAAACTGTTGCCAATTGGCCAGATTCAGTCAGATTCTATGCAAACAATTTTCTCATGCATTAATGGGGAAATAATCAAGGTAAATATTATATTTTATCATATTCTACATATCACCCATTTTTTTTTGAAAAATAGAAAAGACTTTAAGCAAAAATATTTCCACCCCCCCCCCCTAATACAATGCACAAAAATGGGAAGGTGAATGAATTGAAATAGTGCTCATTCCCCACCCCAATGCTGCAATGCAGACATTTAGAGATCTGATGGGAGATTCAAAAACATTCTGCAATATGGCATACAGGCAGCTGTTTGAAGTAGAAAATTCATTTAAAAAATCCTCTCTCAATAGCAGAAGATGAGTTCCTCCTATAATCTTAAACAGCTCTCTGGTTCTCAGTCACTTGTTAGCAATAATGTGCAATTAGAAAAGCAAATCCTTTCATTTTGGGCTACTGCTTTTTGTTTTGTTTTAAAATAGCTTTTGTGGGCCTTATTTTTTAGCTTTGCAAGTTATGGAACAATGCTAACCATTACCACTTTAAAATTATAATTATTATTTCAAAAGGTAAGATTGAAAAATGATGTTAAAGAACAATTAGGTAATTTTTTTTCAAAAACAGCAAAGTTTAACTAGTGAAATCAGTATTTTTCAAAGACAGGTTACAATTAAGGGACTGCTGGTCTAAGTGAGTGGATGGGCTGTGGCATGACTGAGGGAAGGGGAAGAAGAAGGAGCGATGAAGGGAATTCACAATGGATTGGATTTATTCATAGATTCATGAAGTGTTGGAGGAACTAAAGAACCCCAGGAAATAATTTCCAGATGCATCTTTTGCCCCAGCAGCTAGACCCATACTGCCTTTTGGGCACATCGGATCACTCTCCCATAAGTCTTGAAAGAAGGGTAGACAATAGCAGATCTCATCAAGCCTCATCCATCTTCTAGCAGACAGGTTTCTAGCAATCAAAGCCAGATTATGGTTGGGTAGATTCATAATGAACTAGCTGTGCTTCACCTGCCTTGCAGGCACATGGCAGATAATAAAATCAAGAAAAATCTGATTTGATTGGAAGGCACGTTTCCTAGTGATGATCCTGGCATCCAAAAGCTTTTCAAGGAAACCTGGCAACTTATTCATTTTTGCAAACATGGTGGCTAAGGAGATGTTTGTAGATGCCTGTGCTGCTTTCAACCATTCATGGGATTATCAAACTCTGACAAAGCAGGTAGAGTTGTCTTTGAATGCTGTCAATAAATCATCAAGTAGGCAGTATCAACTTGACTATGAGGATTAATAAATCTCTATATTAAGAAGCGCACGCCTGTAATTGTCACACTTGCCATCCTTTCTATTCATACCTGCACCATTTAGAATGAAAACAGCTGTCACTGATTAGGTAATTCTACTTTGTTTACTGCTCCTATATCCCTTTAAATAAAAGGAAGCTTATATCATCCACAATTTTCACACTAGGAAACTACAACGATCTCCTGGACCTCTATTCCGCTTGTATAATTGCGGTAGTACTGCATGGAGTTCACAGCTATGGTAACATTAAGGTGAAATTTCCTCCCATTGCTAATCAGTATTGCATAATCATAGTCCAAATATTGGCCCTTATTGTAGGAGAGAAAAGACGGCGATTTCTCCTATATCACAGTGAAAGTGAACATTTGAAATTTCCACCCAATTAGTGACACAGAATTGATGTTGGTCTCTAGTAATCTGACAAAGATAAAGATCTAGTCCTACCTTTTAGGGTGAATCTTGACAAGGCAGTTATCCTTATGCTGATTTGGAGTTGGCTACCCTGCACCAGTATCAGTGGTACCTACATTTTAAGTTCTTGTGCTGGCTCAGAGCTTCATTGAAGCTACACCATCAGTTCCTGGATTGACCCAGCAGCTGTATGGTGGCTGCATGGATGAACTGGTTCAACATTATTTGCCTGCCACCTATACCTTGCCTACATCCAATTTATCACAGTGCTGCCCACCAGGCACCAAAATGGCATCAAATATCTCTTGCAACTGAGTCCTGTATGTCAAGTGGATGGTGAGAGGTGAGAGGCAAGGGGAAAAGTAGGAATTTCTCCCCTTCTCCCCTTCCAATGCAATGGCCCCTGTGCATAAATGATTGGTGAAAATTCACTCTTAGAGGAGAACCACTGATCATATCAGTGCCCCCATCACCACTCATCAATAGCCATGGGACTTTTGTTGGTTATGGTTTGTCTTGGAAGACACATGTGTGAGAATTTGTTTTATGTGTTGATATTGGTGCACTCTCTTCACCGAAAGAGGTTTCGATCCAATGACATGGTTAACAGAGTGACCGATGGTGTCTTATCTACTGTAGCCTTCATCTGCTATCGTAACATGGCCCATTTTATAATTTGCTTGCTCTGCCATTGTGGTCTTCAGATCATGCTTTGTTTTGTTCCTCCCTTGTGACCTCACTACCATAGGAGACCCTGCTGGGAGTACATGACTTCACTCAGAGATTTACTGAAATACACAAGCCCCCTCACTACAATAAGGTGATAATCCAATGAGGAGGACAACCAGTGAATCAATTGCTGATTGGTGCAAATCTCAATAGTCTAGTCAATATACTTGTAGCCTAGTTAGGTTTAGCAGCTGGCTTTAGATTAAAAGCTACAAAGATCAATTGAATCTTTTTTCCCCAAATGTTCATAGAGCATTTCACAAACTTCATTTATCAGCACAAGAATATCCTCCACTGAACCTTAAGGCCCCATCTAAACTGCCATTATAATGTAGATTAGATTGCATTATATGATCAGTATTAACTGCATTATAATGGTAGTATAGGTGGGGCGTAAGAGAAATCTTTTTTTCACCACCTACCTATTGATTTAAACTCAAACCGGTTGGTTTCATTGTTTTACATTAAACAGTTTACCAATGTCTTTAGACCTCATTTAGACAATGTTTCAAAGTAAGCCACATCTTGTATTCATACAGGAGGAAATCACATTAGCATTATATGACAGAGGTTTTCGTCTCCCTATCATCTGGTTTACTCCTGCAGAATTCTGGGAAATGTAGTTTAGGAAAGCCAGGACCTCTCTAGCTGAGAAACTACATTACTTAGAATTCTGCAAAAGCAAAGTGGGCAATAGGGAGATGAAAACTTCCGTTTTATAACACTTATCCTTAGATGCAATGGCATGTGAATCAGGCATTTTTATGGAGATTCAGGCTGGATCTACCCTGCCCTAAAGACCAGGATCTGACCCCAGATTATCTGCTTTGACCTGGATTATATGAGTCTACACTGCTAGAAAACCTGGGATAAGAAGATAACCTGGAATCAGATTTTAGGATATAGGGCAGCCACAGTCACAAATTACAGTGTCTATGAGCATGTTCGCACATGACACTGAGCATTGAACTTCTGCAATATTTGGCCCACATACAGTATATGTTTTCTGTGGAATGGAAAGGGGCATTGAGATATTCTTCTCAAATGAATGTGTATTCTGATTCAAAATTGATACAAGCAAGCTACTCACGTGAAAAGTGTATGTCTCTTATCAGAGGATAAGGAAAGATCCCAACTCTGGAAGCCAATTTTTCTTCATTTTTAATAATATTCTTATTACTTGAGCATCTGTCTCTTTCATATATGCTGCTATACAGCAAGCTTGCCAAACACTTCTCTGCCCCCCCCCCCCCCCAGTTCTACAGTAGAAGTGCAAGGACCAAGCTTTTAACACCCCACTGTTTATTTTAGCATCAAATGGCTGGCTCTCTCTGATATTTGTGGGTCTAAAATGAGAACAGCTTAAAATAATAAAAGCAGAGACCTGGAACAAGTAAGACAATATCATTAGGTATAGCAGTCAATACCATACAAAAGAAAGATACATGTGAAATAAAAAAATGTTCTTTGGACTAGAATTTGCTTTTGCCTCACCTTTAAATCAGAACATGAAGCTCTTTCCAAAAAATAGAATCGGATTTTTTGTCTCTGTTTTAGAATGGCTATTTGCAGCTGAGTGAGTGCAATTTTTTTGTCTTTGGGAATTGCCATCACCTGCATCCAAGAAACCTAGTTTGGCTCTTTGCTCAACCACTCACAAAATCTGAAGTCCTTGCATGATACCACAACCAGCACTTTATGATCCAGACATCTTGGCCTGTTAACAACTTGGAGATAAATTCAATGCCTTTTATCACTGCAACCAAGCAAATTATATCTCAAGAGAAAATTTAAGACTGCTGGAGGGTAAACGTTCTTGTGTCAGCACCACATTATCAAGCCAACTGGAAAAGTAACTCTGTTGTGTTATTTCACACCAAATATGTAAAAGGCACTGCCCAATAGGGATTTACACAAGTGCATTCTGCATAGCATTCCACATAATAATGGCCTTCCTAGAAAAGAAGATTTCAGCAGTAATGCAGTGCAACTAGATGGCTGGAAAAAATAAACAGTCCTGGAACAAAAGTGCTTCCTTGAAAGCAGATGTCTGGAACTTGTGCAATGAATGAGGAACATCTGAACATCTGCTATGCTATCATTGGGTCATCTGGAAAAGCTCTAGAAGGATCCAGCACTCCTAGGAAGGGTCCAAGTTTCATTTTTTTTCAAACCCAGTACAAATTTGGAACATGAACATTTCTCATATTTAGACCACAAAATTAATTCCATCCCATGCATACAATCTTTTGAGTAAATAAAGACCTGTTTCTATTTTAACTTTCAAGCAGATTTAATTTTAATTAATTCTTAGATGACACTACAATCCACATTGTGATTTTTTACTCTTCCCCCTTATAGCCCAGTGCCATTTTTGTCTATTTCATTTTAATATAATCACCAGTACAAAGGAGTTGATGGGGGGAAAGTGGTGAAGATGTTTTTCCTCTTGCCTCAGAAAGCATGAGAGCTTGGGTTAATAGTTTCATAATATGAAAGGTTTGGGACAGATAGATAATATTTTTTCCTGTGCAACTAAGGGCCCTTCTACACTGACCATATAATGCAGCTCGAAGCTGACTCAAGGCCACGATAGCCACAAAGTGCACACACACTAAAGATATTCAACATATCTAAAAAGTCTCAGAAAAATCTGAGTTTAGCCAAAAAATGCACTGCAGGAGATGCCAGTGAATCCCAGATCCAGGAGAGCACAGGATGGCTGTCAAGACCGCTGCTGCCAGTTCTGCTTAGAAACCAGCTCAGCTGTCTTGACAGCTCTTAACACAAGTCCTGCTTCAGGACTCAAGTCCCCCCCCCCAAGCAACTTGGGGGAAGGGGAGCCAGATTAAGTATGTTATTTATTTATTTTATTTATTATTTACAGTATTTTTACCCTGCCATTCTCAACACCTCCGAGGCAGCAATTCGATGCCTAATACACAAAATCAAAAACACCAAGGTAGCTTCTATTATCTCATAACATCACATGTATTCGCAATGTAAATTCAAAATGTCAATGCATTCATTTTTACACAATGCCAAGTAGAGCCGATATACATCACCGGGGAAGACTGGGAATCATGGAAAGGTTCTTCAAGGGTGGGGGGGGGTGTCAACCCCCGTGTCCCCCAATACTACTTTTTACCTAAGACGCACAAGCCCGGCTTCCCGCCTCCCGGGCGACCAATTTTGTCCGGTTCCGGAACTTTAATGGAACCCCTAGGAATATACGTAGACTCTATTTTACAACCCCTGGTTAAACAAATTCCCTCCCTTATAGTGGACACCACAGATTTCATAACCAAGGTGGAAAATCTTACGATTGAATGTGGGGACATTTTGGCATCTGCTGATGTGAATCCTCTTTACACTAGAATTCCATTACAGGATGCAAGGACTGTATTATCTGATGCATTTGACACAAGGCCCAATAGGATGTTCCCCCCACACAATTTTTATTAGAACTGGTCGATTGTTTATTTGATTACAACTATTTTGTTTTTGGGGGCGAATATTTCCTCCAGGTCAGTGGGGTGAGCATGGGACAAAGTTGTGCCCCATCAATTGCAAACCTATATATGGCAGCACTAGAGAAATCGTTTTTACATGACCCATCATCCCCAGGCAAGCATATAAAATTCTATGGTCAATTCATAGATGATTGTTTTTTTCTATTAGACCACCAACCCCGCTTGATATCTTTCAGCGGTGGATAAATTCCTGGGATGCTAATATACAGTTCACTTTTAAGCATAGCACTGTCAAAGTTAATTTCCTCGACACCACGGTGTTTACGCGTGGGAATAGACTGTGTGTGTGCAATTACAGGAAACCAACGGATAGAAATTCGCTATTGCACTATCGCAGCCATCACTCACATTCTTTGAAAAACTCTTTACCATATTCCCAGTTTATACGCCTTAAGCGGAACTGTACACATGAGGAACATTTTAGATTGGAGTCAAACAAATTGAAGGCGCAACTACGAGAGAGGGGCTATCCACACACAGTTATTAACAGGGCCGAGCAGAAAGCTAGATCCATACCACGTCTGGACCTGTTTAAGAAAAGGGCACCCACACCCACGAATCGCATTGTTTGGCCATTGAGACTTACCCTGCATAGTAACCAGATTGTGGCTATAGTAAAGAGAAACTGGGGCATGCTACCTAACATTCCTGCCTTTCAATTTCCACCCATGATTGCGTATAGACGCACGGAAAACTTCAAGGACTTGTTAATACACTCCACCCTACACAATCCCCAACCGAAGAGCATTGTATCACCAGGTTGTAGACCATGTGGGGATTGTGTGTCCTGTAGACAGGTTTACCGGGGCAAGGAGGTAACCAGCCTCAGAACACACAAACAGTACAAGCTGAGGGACTATACCACCTGTGACTCGGAGGCATGCGTGTACTGTCTATTTTGTGACTGTGGAAAGGCTTATGTGGGGATGTCTTCTCGCCATTTACGTTTGAGAATGTCTGAACATTGTTCACGTGTACGAACGGGAGCAGACAATAGCATTCTATACAGACATTTTTTGGAGGCCAAGCATGCCCCTGGCTCCTTTAAATTTACTGCGCTGGAGAAAGTCAGGATTAACCCCCCCCCCCCCCCACGGCAATCTACATGATTCACTCATTAAGCGTGAAACGTGGTGGATAATCCATCTTCAAAGTGAGCATCCTATCGGATTAAACGAGCCTCTCCCTCTATCCGCCCTACTCACCTGAATCTGCCTTGATCCTAAATGTATATATTGTATCTCTGTAAGTTTTCATGTACCTTCGGGTCCGCAGGAAATGTATGCTGGATGCGAACCATGAATTGGTATGTTTGTTATTTCTTTGCAGGCTACTACAATGGGAATGGGTTGCTGTTGTACATGGTTTAAATGTATGTTATTATTGCAGAAACAATAATCCTCCTGTGTCACGCCTTTCTAAATCGTCTTTTGCCACTTGAGGAAGCCCGTGGAGGGCGAAACGGCCGGTCTCGTAATCAGACCCTTGTTCGACATGCCTCCCGGAGCCTACTTTGGATGCAACGAACGCTGTGGAATCGCCTGGGCGTTATTGTGTGTATTTGGGTTGTGCAGACCGAGCGTGGGTACAATATACCTACCCAAGAATTCATCATTGGACTATGGACTGTATCTCCTGTTGAACTTTCCTCCCGGTCTTGACACATCCCCACCCTTGAAGAACCTTTCCGTGATTCCCAGTCTTCCCCGGTGATGTATATCGGCTCTACTTGGCGTTGTGTAAAAATGAATGCATTGACATTTTGAATTTACATTGCGAATACATGTGATGTTATGAGATAATAGAAGCTACCTTGGTGTTTTTGGTTGTTACATTTCCATTGTTTGGAATAAGTGTGTTTACATAATATCCAAAATCGCCATAAAACATACAAAATTAAAACAGAGCCAGATCAGCCCCCATGCAGCATTTAGCTGCCATGTGGCTGATCCACACTCTTGCTGACTTAAGTGGTCTGCTTTGATGTGCTCTAAGGTTTCTCAAAAGGTGTTCATAATAAAAGGAGAGGTTTTAATTTGAGTTCCTACTCTGTCCCTGTAAGGACCCACCTGCCTTAAGCAGGGCCGAGGCCTGCTTAGAAGGGGTTTAGAAATCTTGTTTTGGGTTGTGCTGGCATCCATCTTGGAGAGGTGGCTGCAGCCAGCAACCATTAAGGGAAGGGAAAGCCAGAGCAAGGGGACGTGGCCTTGCAGGCTTGTGCCTAGATACAGTGAAGAGGCTGTGATTGGCTAGAGTATAGAGGGGAGGAGTTGGAGCTGACAGAGTAGAAGTCCTGTCAGAGAATGTTTCAGTCTAGTCTGGAGTTTAGAGCGAGGCTGTGCAGACGCACATCTCCAGCCTCTGCTGTTTAGAGTCAGGCTGTAGATTCGACATCTAAGCCTGAGGCAGTCTTGAGCAAGGTTTTCTGGGGGAGTATCACCAGAGCCTTGGCAACGGAGACTGACAGTCTGTCCTAAGCAATTCACCACGTAGGAATAGGCTGGACTAGTGGGAGTCAAGACTGAGATCTGACTGCCCTTAGGGCCAGTAGTGATTCTAGTGGGAACACTTGTGGAAGAGTGCCATTTAGAACTGCTCTTGTGATAGGCAGTTGGGTTACCTGGTCATCCCTGGAGACAGAGTGACAGGTAGTTGGACTCTTAGACTGTGTGGGTTACGAGTAACCCAGTAGTAGCCAGACTCAGGGAACGATCTAAGTGATTAGATGTTCCAGAAGTTTAGAACAACAACCATCTAGTGGAACTATTAGTTGGGAGTTGGGAGACAAGTCTCAGTACTGTCTGTGGAACTGAATGTACCATCTCAAGAAGAATTAATAGCCTTTTTAGTCAGTAACCTCTACGCTCTAGCACATATATATTGTTTTAGTAACCATCACGCTATCCCAAGTCTATCATTGTTGTAACCGTACGCTAGTTGCCTCCTAGAAGAACCAATACGATCTGTGCCTATTTGATAGCCTTGTTGTAGTTAATAAATACTTTTTATTATTAACTTTAAAAGAAGCCTCCGTCATCTTTCGGTCTCCTCAGTTTACATACGTGGTGGGTGGGGTGTTGTAAAGGCCTAACGCTACAGACACTTCATTTAATTAGAGTTTAATTGTAAAGTAAATCCTAATGACCCATTAGGTTGGTGGCAGACTACCGGGAGTGTCAAATAAGTCAATTTAGGTGACCGAGATCGTCACAGTCCCCTTTACAAAGACTACTTGGCAATTTAAAGTTTTGGTATTTTTGATACATTTTTTCCAGTTTTAGTTCTGACTTTTGAGAATATCTCAACTAGCTGTCCCAACTAACAAATATATCATGAAGCTTAGACTCACTAGTTGGACTTATCCAAGTGAAGTAGTGAATCATTTTATTTGGCAGTAAAATCAGTGATGTATCATCACCGGGAATGTGGCGCAGCTAGCTGGGTGTCAGCTGCATAAGATCGCTACTGACCAGATCATGAGTTCGAGGCCTGTCTGGGTCAGGGTGAGCTCTCAACCAATTTGTGTAGCTCATTGTCAACCTTTGCAACCTGAAAGACAGTTGCATCTGTCAAGTAGGAAATTTAGGTACCACTTTGTAGGGAGGCTAAATTTAACTGATTTCTGGAATGTTAAATTGCCTCTATGTCTGTCTATATATGTTGTATGTCAATGGCATTGAATGTTTGCCTGTATATGTGCATTGTGATCCGCCCAGAGTCCCCTGCGGGGTGAGAAGGGCGAAATATAAATGACGTAAATAAATAAATAATAAAATCTTTCCCGAACCCCCACATCATACAACTTGGGTATCACTTGGTTGTCAGCCTCTTAATGAGTTGTTATAATGCTATAAGAACAAGGGAGGGAAGAGATGTGTTCAGGAGGCAATTCTAGGTAATAGAAATCAGCTGAGAGGAACTGAAGGAGTGATGGGGGGACAGAATTGGAGTGAGTGAGCATGGGAAGGAATTAATGCACAAAGAGAAGTCTTCTGGTTACTTAATTAGTTTCAATAACTATTTTACCACTTCTACCACTACTAGTAGTAGCTGTAGCATGCCCAACATATCACAGATAAAACCTGAACACATGGCCAAGCAATGTCAGAGGTCAAAATAGCAAGAGTTTTCATTGAAGAACACATAAGTTAGGAAAAGATTTTGCTTTGCTCGAGTCTACTGGAAGAGCAAGATTCTGATCTATTCATTCTTCTCCTCTGAGTTAACTGAGTGTAAACTATATTTATATAGTTTGTAGCAACTGAAGTAAGATGAGGATAAAGGAGAAATGTGTATGGGTTTTTTTGTTGAGAATTGGGCTATTTTACAATCAGTGAAAAAAGAGGGACAATTAATCAGGGTTTTCCCTGCAAATCTGGGACAGTTGTAGGATATGTCACAGTATTCATAGTAGTAGTATTCTTTGTATAACTCTTTTCTATGTGTATGAGGGTATGGAAAACATTCTAAAACCGAATACTAACTGCTAACATACTAGATCCATTGATGCTGCTATGTTGTTATTGCTATTTAAGATACTCTGGGTCCATTATTGAATGATGAGCAAGGTAGACATTAATGCTGCACAAATATGTGTTCTGCATGTTTTTATAGCAGGAGAGGAATGATGTAGCTCACCAGATGCTGTTGAACTGTAACATTCTTCATTTTTCCCGATGCTGGTTGGAGTTACTGAGGGATGGAAGGACAATGACATCTAGATTGTTACAATATTTCAATATCTGCTTTTGCTGTTGCTTCTGCACTTTAAATTTGAAGATGTCATGAGTCTTGTGCAATTTTTTGAAATCCATAAAATAAATAAAGAAATACCTTCAAGATCTTGGCTTATGGTATTTTCTCATCACGTTGTGAAAAGTCCCTGTTGATAGCATACCAGTGATTCATCACTGACACCAATATCCTTCTGCATCCAGCAATAATTACTGGAAAAAATAAAATGAGGAATGGAAAAAAATATTTTCCACTCTGTTTTCCAAGAATACATAGACTGAATGTCAATAGTACTGTAAACTCCACAACAGAGCTCTACATCTGCATTAGGACAAATATAGTGATTGGTTATTTACTGCCACACACATTGATTGGCATCTGATGTAAGTGAATACCTTAGTTATATGCCACATATTTAGCTGTAAATCATCTGGACACAACAAAAAGTGTAAACATAGCTTCAGCAACAGGGTCGGTAATGAGAAGAGGACTAGAAGAGCATATTGGTTTGAGCACTGGACCAGGATTCTAAGAGACCTAGGTTCAAATCCCCACTCAGCCATGGAAACCTACTCAAGGAAAAGCAATAGTTAACTTTCTCTGAATAAATCTTGCTACAAAAATCCCATGATAAGGGTTGCCATAGGCTGGATCTACACGGTCCTATATCCCAGGATCTGATCCCAGATTATCTGCTTTGAATTTGGATTATATGAGTCTACATTGCCAGATAATCCGGTTGAAAGAAGAATTTTTGGATTTTATATGGTAGTGTAGATGGGACAAAAAGATTGAAGTAGATTTGAGTGCACATGAAAACAACAAAAGGTGTCAGTACCTAAATGACAGTACAATCAGGATTGGATATTTCTACATTGAATTGATGACTCAAAAGAGGAGACATTCTAGGGTTCATTAGATTGCAGGTTCCAACATCTTTCAGACCAGCTATGATGGCAATGTCTAAGGGGAGCTGCAGACTACCAGTGGCATCTGATAGATCTTACATTATTCAGCATTACTCTATATAAAGAAGCGGTATCTGCTAATTATTTTATTTTATTTGTTTTTAGTTTTAAAAAATCTGATAATTATAGTTACTGTTTAATAACTGCTAATAATTTCACATTTCTTATATATGTGGCTTACAAATAAATATTGCACTAACATATCTGCTGATATAGGTAGATTATCTACCAAAGGGGGCAATAATGTCCTTATTTCATGTGATCTGACAGATAACCCTCCATCTATCCCCCATTCACATATTTATAACCGTGCTAAGCCCTGAGATAATAATCCCTAACACGATTAATGATCTGCAAGGCAGTTGAAGACCATACTTCAAACAATGAATGCTTTGGGCACCCCACCCTTTGCCTCCTATCTCCATGGTGCAGTAGCCTTTTAGTCTTTTTCTCTGTGTTCAGATTCTTAAATTGAAAGTCTTGCTTATTCTAAAGCTGCATTTGGCAGCCAGCCTGGGGCCAGATGGAACTGAACTGCTTTCTAAGAAAAATGGGAGCAAGGGAATTGAAGTTGGATGTTGTAATTTCTTCACCAGGGCATTAATTTCCTCACATGCTCACATGCTTCCTTCTCCCTGTCCCTATTAACCTCCTGTTTTTCTCTCATTTGTAAATGTGTGCAAAAGCCAAGGAAGTTATCAAGCATCTAATCCCCCCCCCCCAATTAATAAAATAAAACGAGAGCTGATGTTTAAGGCTGGAGAGAGAAGGTATAACTGGGTGGAAAACAAAATATCTACTACGTAGTCATGGCATGAGAAGAAAGTGTGGAACCATCCATCTCTCTGCTCCATGTGTTTGAAGTATTGCTGCTAAAAGGCTGCTGCCAACTTGAACCACTCAGTAATGTTGCCAAGACAGGGGGAGCCTCTGGGCCCAAATTGGTTTGTAAATTAAGGAGAGAATGAGAACTGCTACTAATATTTTGTCTTAAGCAATGTTTGACATAAATTTGAGGGTGGGGTGTTGTGTCATTTTGATTTTGGCTGTATGGTTGGGTTCAAGCAGCATTTTCTCCTGAAGTTTCACCTGCATCTGTGGCTAGCATCTCAGAGGATTCTCTGAAGATGACAGCCACAGATGTAGGTAAAACATCATGAGAAAATGCTGCTGGGATATGACAATACAGCCACACAATACTGCAGTGATTCTGGCCGTGAAAGCGTTCAGTCGTGAAATCCACTGGGTGACTATGTACTAGTTACATTCTCCCATCCTTAGAAGAAGGCAATGGCAAGCCTTTTCTAAATAAATATATGCCCTATAATAGGAGCAATAGAAGTTAAAATGAACTTGAAGGCATACAACAACAACCACAAAAACAACAACAACCCTTACCTTGTGAAGTCTGACTTGGCCACGGTGGTCCATGCTCTTGTTACATCAAGAATAGATTACTGCAACAAGGGCTATGTGAGGTTGCCTTTGAAGACTGTTCAGAATCTTCAAATGATCCAATGTGATTTTAATGCTTTTATTAGGTGTTTAAATTCTTATATTTCATGTTTTAAATGCCTTTTAGTTTATGGTGAATTGTCCTATTGATTTTATGCTAGTTATATGTTCTTGGTTGAGTTTTGGTTTATGTATGTAAGGCATTGAATTTTGCCATTATTTTTGTGTAAACCATGTTGAGTCCCCCCAGGGGTGAGAAAAATGGTATATAAATACTGCAAGTAAATAAATAAATAAACATGGGTGAAAAACCTGAATTCCTCTTAGGCTCCTTCTACATTGCCATCTAATACAGTACTTTATCCCAGATTATTTGTTCTGAATTGGATTATATGCCAATGTATACAATCCAGTTTGAAGAAGATAATCTGGGATCAAATATTGGATTATATGGCAGTGTAGGTCCAGCCTTAATGGAAGATACAATAGTAACAGTTGGGGGAACCCTGGGCTACCCAGATTTTAAAATTGCTATTTTCCAATTTTAAGAAAATTGTCCAAAATCAAAATTTATTTATTTATTTACTGAACCCCAAACATTTTTGTTTTCTAAAAGTTGTGGGGTTTTTTAAAAAAACTTCTCTTCATATGAAGTCATTTCTTCACCCAAAAAGACAAACATATATCTTCACCCAAAAAGACAAACATATACTGTATATCTCAATTTCTCTCTCTCTGAATCTTCAAAGTCTGGTGGGGCCATTCATAAATACTTTAATAAATGAGGAAATACAATCTCCACCACTTTTCTCCCAGATCTGACCCATCTTGGGCCAATGTACCTGAGGGACCGGCTTACTCCATATTGCCCAACGAGATCACTGTGGTCAGAGGACACCAACTTACTGGCAATTCCCCCTACTAAGACATTTAGGTTGACTGCCACCCGAAGGAGAGTGTTCTCAGTGATAGCTCCAACTCTATGGAACGCTCTCCCGGCCGAGACACGAGCACTACAAGATCTCATGTCTTTTAGGAGGTCTTGCAAGACCTTCCTTTTTCAACAGGCCTTTGGTTTGTAAGACGCCATCAATGTCTCAGTTCTGCCTGTGATTTTATACTCATTGTATTGTATTATGCTGCGTGCCATTGTTCTTTCGTACAGCATATTGTGTTTTAATGTGTGGATGTTTCAGAATGTTTTTATGTGTTTTATTGTGTATTACCCCAACTTTGTAAGCCGCCCCGAGCCACCCAGGAGTGGTGGCCTAGAAGTTTGAGAAATAAATAAATCAATAAATAAATCTTAGCCCTTTTAGATCAACACTTTCAATGCTTGCCAGTCTAAGAGCCACTTAGATCTTGAGGGCTTTTATTAGACATGAACTTTACATACAGTCTGTGTAAAATGTTCTTAGGATGGGAGTGTTTGAAATCGTGTTCCTGATATTTTTTTCCAGCCAAAACTTGGGTAACACGATATCTTTTGCGGAGGTAGTTTCTATTGGAAAGATTGCCCAGGCTTTCAAACTACCACAGAGCCTGCACACAAATCTACAAGATATCTTGGCCTAGTAAAAGTCATAATTTTTAACTCATCTAATACATTGAAAAACAGGAGAAGGGATATTTACTGTGGAAAGGAAGAGGAGTTTTCTCGGAATTGCCCACTAATTTATTGGCTCTTTCTCTTAAACTTGCCAATGATTTTTGCAAATAAACATTCAGCTTAATTTCTGGCTTTGGGAAATTCTTTTATCCCAAACACTCACAGGTTTCTAGAACTGTACAAGTGGCTTGGACAAGGTACAAAACAGGAGCGGATATCCGAATTTTCTGCCCAGCCAAATTCCAGAAGTTCCAGAGGTGGGTGGGTGGGATGAAACCTTTCTGAAAAATCAAGGGAGGGGGCTGTGGCATGTGTATGTGTGAGAAACATAGATAAAGAGCAAAAGAGCAAATAATCAAGGAGGGAAACTAATTTAACTAGAATTAAAGGGAGTGGTCAAGGGCTTGTTCTCTTATTCCTCCTTTAAAAATGCCCCTAGCTGGAAATAACACAGTGTGGTGATGATTATAGCAGCTTATTGTTGTGGTATTGCATGGGAAGAGAGCAATGGCTGTTCCTATGTTAGAGCAACCCCCCAAATGTATTGCCATGGTAGTGATAGAACATTACCCGGTAGGCCGGGATCTATTAAGTCCAGTCGCAGAATGTATGCTCCACTAGCGCATTCACACTGGCACCAGAAGGCACTGCCTACTCCATCCTCCCTGCTTTCCCTTAATCTGTGCAATAGTCTACTAGAGATAGGAAGAATATTCAAGAAGAGATAGATAGATAGATAGATAGATAGATAGATAAGGGTACATTTGTGAAATTCCAGGAAACCTCATGGGAAGAGTTCTATACTGACTAGAAACTTTATAGTTCATACAAGCCGTATTCTCCCTATATACATTTTAGATCATTTCACAAAAAATATTCCCCAAATTTAGTTCTTTACATAATCTGTACAGATATTCATGGTTAACTGTATCGAAAGCTTTATACACATCTAACTTTAGAATTGACAGCTTCCTTTTTGTTTTTGTCACATGGCAAATTGCATTAACAACATTTCTTATTGGCTCACTGATTCTCCACCCTTTGACAAACCCATATTGGTCTTCTCCTATAATCTTTGGTAGAATAGTTTCCAATCTATTTACTATAATTTTCATAAATATCTTATAATCTTGGTTTGCTAAACTGATCGGACGATATGATTCTGGGAGTTCTGGTTGTCTGTCTGGCTTCAAAACTGGAATAATTTCTCAACGTTTCCATGCTTCCGGGACAATACCTTTCATATATACCTCATTAAACATTGCTGCCATATATGGTACCAACTCATGCATAAAGGTCTTATAAAATTACTCAGAGGCTCTAATACAACAATATCCATCTATACCAGGTGCCTTATATTGTTTTAATCCTTTAATTACCTGAATTACTTCTTCCTATGTTATTTCTCCATTTAACATGTTTTCATCCTCCTCATTTACATTATTCCCAATTTTTATTTCTTCATTAGTCACCTGTTCTTTTTGGTACAACTCCCTGTAAAATTCTCTCATTATGGTTTTTAGTTCCTTTCTCCCTTCTTTTGTCAATCCATTATTATCTTTTAGTTTAGTTATGTATGACTTTTCCTTTCTCCTCTTTAAATACGAGGGCGGGTCAATAAGTCCACAACTTTTTGAATGAAGCACACGTTTTTGGATAAAAAAAATAATTTAATTTTCAAAGTAGTCTCCTTTGTCCAACACTTTGTCCAACATTTCTCCAATATTTTTATCCCTTCCAAAAATAAGATTTGTCAAGGTCATCAAAATAGGTATTCGTTTGTGAAATGATTTCATTGTTGGAGTCAAAGCTCTTTCCGCTGAGCCATTTCTTCAGGTTTGGAAACAAGAAATAGTCACTCGGGGCTAAATCCGGAGAATAGGGTGGATGAGGGAGCAATTCGTATCCCAATTCATGGATTGTTGCCATGGCAACTACACATGTGTGCACCCTTGCATTGACTTGGGGCAAAAGAACTTTTTTCTTGGCCAAATGCGGTAATTTTTTAAAAAAATCCTCATCAAATCGACCCAATAAGTTGGTATAATATTCACCATTGATTGTTTTACCCTTTTGAAGGTAGTCAATATGGAATATACCACGTGCATCCCAAAAAAACAGTCGCCATGACTTTATTGGCAGACAAGCTGTTGTACCGTAGACCTGATGGATCCCTCAGTAAACCGCTTAAGACAAGCTGTGATTAAATGCTTTATTTAGAATAAATGAATAGAGTAAAGTAGAAAGAAATATTGTCCAAAGATGCTCCCATCATCAGGGTATTGCAAAGCAATATTCTAAAGGCAAGACAGGATCAAAAGGCAAAAGAGTCTTGATCCCCCAATAGGCTAAATCCAGGGATAAGTTCTTGGCATGAAGACTTGGCAAACAAAGTCCAAAGACTAGAAGGCTCAATGGCCCAGGCAGAGTTCCATGAAGACTTGGCTTGAACTGAACATTGGCGAGAGATGCTACGCATCTCTCAGACCTAACTTAAATAGGTCTCACAGGCTTTGATCCTTTCGACGCAAGGTGCGTCGTAACTTGGTTCTCATGAACGGATCCCCGGCTGGCCTTTCTCAAGCCTGCCACATCAGAATGGTATGTCAACTCATTAACTCTTGCACCTGGATGGAAGGGAGTTAACCCGACTCCACTTTCCCAGTGCTTTTTATCAGCCCGGGATGGAGCTGAGCTTCCCTTGTCCTTGAACGTGGATTGAACTGGAGGCCTCTCCAGAGGCTTGCTTTCTGGCCTAGCTGGAATCCCTGAAACAACATGGCTTTGGTCTGGTTTGGCTAAGGAGTCAAGCTGGGGCATGACTCAAACCCACCTTGGCCTTCTTTGGTGCTGATTCACCGCAAGAAACAAATTGATTTGATTGCTGTTTGGTGTCTGGTGTGTTGTGGTGGATCCACGTTTCGTCCACGGTTATGAAATGGCGCAAAAACTTGTCCATATTGTGGTAGAACAATGTCAAACACTCCTGCGAAATTGTCACATGATTGTGTTTGTGGTCGATTGTGAGCAAACGTGGCACCCATCTTGCGGAAAGCTTTCTCATACCCAAGTGATCATTAAAAATTGAAACCATTGAGCCATGTGAGATGCCTATGGCTTCCATAATCCCTCGCACTTTCAATCTCTGATCGGCCAACACCATATTGTGAATTTTTTCAATTGTTTCGGGTGTAGAGACCTCAACTGGGTGTCCAGAACGTTCGGCATCTTCTGTGCTTGTAAGGCCACAACAAAATTCAGGAAACCACTTTTTTATCATTGAAATTGATGGTGCAGAGTCCCCATAGTATTTATCAAGCTTAACCTTGTTTTGAGTGCTGTTTTTTTCTGCAAAAATAATGCTTTATGAGCACATGAAATTCACTTTTTTCCATTTTCTCCTCAAATCACGCAGTAGTCTGCTATCAATGGCTGTCAAACACAAACTAAATGATGCAGCTTTTTCAAATTTTGACAAGAGTCAACTGACATATGTCTGTTGACAGGAGCAGTGTTGCCCTTTCAGTTAAGATTTGTTTCATTGATTTTGTACCCAATCCATTAATTGGTTGCCTCACATACTGTCTCTTTTTGTTCCATTCCGCCTCATCCATTAATTCCAATTTTTTTCTTTTTCTGCCTTAAAATACTATTTATGTTTCTTCTCCTTATTATTCTCAATTGTTCCTGTATTGATTCAATTTCTTTTATAATTTTTTCTCTTTTCTCTCTCCAACCTTTCCTTCTGTGGTAAAAGAGTGAATGGACAAAGAATGGAAAACATTTAAATTGAAAATGGGACCAAACAAGGGTGTCCATTATCTCCAATGTTATTTGCTCTGGCAATAGAACCCCTAGAATATAAAATAAGTATGGGTGTAACATTGGAAAGATATAAGATTGGGAGGAAGGAGGAGTTGAAATTGAACCTGTATGCGGATAACACAATAATTTTAACATGGAGACCAAGGAAAATAATTAAATCAATTAAAATAATCTTGAAGGAGTTTAAAAAAGAATCAGGGCTATCAGTTAATATGGAGAAATCAGAGATATTATTTATCAATATGCCCCCGAGGGAAAAATTAGAGATAAGGAAGGAATCAGGATTAAAATTGGGTATTAAAAAGATGAAGTATTTGGGAATTTTGATATATAAGACACTTGATAAAATAATAGATGGAAATTACAAAATGGCATGGAAGAGAATGTTAAAACAAATGAGTAAGTGGAAGAATAAAAATTTGAGATGGATTTCTAGGATAAGGGCATTGAAATTATTGATAATTCCAAAAATGATGTATCTACGCGTATTTCAGGCTCTCCCAGGAATTCCTCCCTTGGCAAAATTAAAGGAATGGGATAGGAAATTAAATTATTGGGTTGGTGGGGGGGAGAGACCAAGTGTAAGGGGAAAAAGATAATTGCGAAAGAAATGAAAGGGGGATGGGGCTGTCCATGCCTAGAGTTATATAGTGATGCCTTCCAAATCAAAAGAGCAATAGAATTACAAGTGACAAATAAAAAATGGGTGAGATATGAAAAGGAAATGAATGGAGTTAATTGTGAAGAAATAATCTTTAGAAATGGGATAAGAGAACTATAGATAAATTAATAAGACCAATGAAAAGAACAATGCAAGTGTGGAAGAAATGGCAAAGGAGAATACGTAGCTTAAAATAAAAATGTCAACAGTATGGATAATTAATAAGGATAAAGAATCAAATATGAATAGAAATATCAAGGTATTGAAGGAAAAAGGAATAGAGAGAGTAGAACAATTATATGACAGCAAGGAAACAGTAAGGGAAAATAGAATTAAACAATGGCTTGGACAAGAAAATTGGCTACAGATAAGAGCAATCTGTGCATATTGCAAAATAAAATAAAATATCAATATGGTTAAAAGAGAAGATCCCTCCTTTGAAAAGATAATAAGAGAAAAGGGGGAAGGAAAGAAGGCACAGGCCAGCAAAATATATGCAATGTTAATAGAGGCTGATGGATTTACAATATGGGATTTGAAAAGTATGTGGGAAATGGAGTTCAAATTATGGAACGAGAGATGGAAATGTGGTAGAGACAATAGGGATGAAAAGGAATACCAAAGTACGAAAAATGGGGAGGAAAATATTGCACAAATGGTATCGTACACTCTACCAATTAGCATATTACCATTCAAAGGGGAGTAGTCGGTGCTGGCATGAATGTAATCAGAAAGGGCGTTTTATGCACATGATGTGGGAATATGGATATGTACAATATTTTTGGCAGACTATACAAAATGAGTCAAATCAAATACTAGGAAATGATTGGGCCATAACAAAGGAAATAGCAGTATTAGGGGAAAGAGAGGAAAGGGGAAATAAAAAGGGAAATAAAAGAAGCAATAATTGAATGTGCACAAACAGTAATAGTATTAGGGTGAAAAGATAAATCAAAATGGACAATAAATAAATGGTATCAATATATGGTGGAGCAAATAGAATTTGAAATTATGAATGTGAAATTAAATGTTTTAAAAATAAATGAAAATAGACTGAGAGAAATGGAAGAAAGATGGACAAGGCTAAAGAACTATATCATGAATAAATCTGGAGATCAAGCCCTAAGAAGTAAGATACCAATGTTATATAATATATAGGATGGAAATGTATAAATATAAAGATAAAGATAAAGATAGTCTCAAAAAAGAAGGAAGAAATGGATACATGTAAAAGTAAACAATTCTCGTGTTGGGGGTGGTGGGACATGTAAATGTTTTGTGTGTGTATGGTATGTATTTTTTGTTTTGTTATATATATATATATATATATGAAAAGAAACTTTATAGTTCAAGACTAATTCTGCACAAAATGCACATTTGGTATTTTTAAAAAACAGAAAACACATTTATTTCCTGCAGTAAACAGAATTTTCTGCCAAGGAAATAGCATTTCTGTGCCAAAATAGCTTCAAGTGCAGAATATTTCTGTGAATAAATGTCATTTCCTGTGCAGAAAATGCTGTTACCTATAGAGGAGAAGTGCTGTTTTCTGTGCAAAAATTCCATGTTCAAATTTTGTGGTGAAGAAGTTCACAGCTATAGTATTTTCGGCACAGATGATGGCACTTTCTCCTCAGATGATATTATTGTACAGAAAATGTCATTTTCTACAGGGAAGTGCCCTATTTAGATTTTGTGCAGAAATTTTGAATTATGAAAGGTCGTTAAAAACTGCACAATGGGAAGGACATTGCTACAGTTACTCATTGCTTCCTTTGAAAACAAAAAGAGCAAAGAATTATATCCTTTTTTATACTGCTCCTTCTTCTCTTGGCACTCAAGAGCAGCCAAAATGTGCCCAGACACACCCACATAGTTGATCAATGGCAATGGCGATAGAGGAATTCCTTATCTTCTGTTGCTAACCTGGGACAACGGGTCTTTTAGAAGAGGGTGTTGCATACCCCCTTCTCCAATGCCCCTTTGTATACATATGTTGTCTTAGCTGTGAGTTTTGCCAGTATATGTAACCAACAGAATTCTAACTATTACAGAAAAAATAGTTTTGGGCCATTTCTAGTCATATGGTAGCCATGTGGATTGTGGAATACTCAAAGAAGTTAGGATTCCTTGCATCTGTTCAAGGCAAACTTGTAAAAGCAACTTGCAAGCAAGTTTACCAAACGCCAATGAAATATTATAGGTTAAATATGTATTAATTGTGGTCATTTGAAATTCAACTTGAACAAGTGCACATAACTTTACAATGAATGCTTTCAAGATATTGACACACTGTGGTGTAGAACAGTGTTTCCAAACCTTTTTTCAGCCGAGGCACACTTTTAACATTTAAAAAATCCTGGGGCACACCACCAACCAAAATGACACAGAATGACGCATTAACACAATAATACATATAGTTAACTGACCTTGAGTTTTGGAGTTGTTGTTCACCTACATCCAGAAAGCACTCTGGACTCAAACAATGTTGGATCAGGACCAAACTTGGCATGAATACTCAATATGCCCAAAAGTGAACACAGATGGAGTTTGGGGAAAATTGACAGGGAGCCGGAGGGAACTGCAGCGAAGAGGAGGGGGGGAGGAGGAGGGCTGGGCCCTGCGGGGAGCCGTTCTCCCGCTTTGCGGCTCCGCCGGGCCTGGTGGAGCCGCGAACCTGGAGAAAGGCACCTTGCAAGGAAACGGAGCAGGCGCCTCTTGGGGCCTGCCTGCTCCCAAACAGCGGTTTGGGAGAAGACAAGCCCCTAGATTGGCTCCGTTTGCCCAAGCCTCTCTCGCATGCGGAGGGAGGCTCGGGCAAATGGAGCAGGCACCTCTGGGGCCTTGCCTTCTCCCAAACCGCTGTTTGGGAAAAGGCAAGGCCCCAGAGGCGCCTGCTCTGTTTGCCCGAGCTGTTCTCGCATGCAGAGGGAGGCTCAGGCAAACGGAGCAGGCACCTCTGGGGCCTTGCCTTCTCCCAAACCGCTGTTTGGGAGAAGGCAATGTTACGCAGCGGTGTGGTCCGCCTAACGCTCATGTCCATGAGCTCAAGAAATACGCCAGACCAGCAGAGGTAAAATTGAAGAAAACAAATCTTTACTCTTGACCTTTACTCTATCACCACACAGAAAATCACACAAGCAGTTATAGGCCCTTGGGTGTGGCACTAGGTTGCTGATTGCCTGTTAACCCAGGTGCACAGCATTATCACATACATAGCATACATAGCATTTTCATTCACACATAATCTTGGTCCTGCAAGGACTTATCGTAACACCCTTCCTTGTGTTAATGAAAAGCTTTACATGTACAACATCAGCAATGCTAACAAGAGTGTAAGTGCTAATAAACAATAATCAACTAATTCTTTATCTTTGGCCTGTTGCCTCTTTTCTTTCTCTTCATCAGGCAAACTCTCAACTTCCTCTTAAGTTTGAGGCTCGTTGTTAACCAAACACACCCTGACCTGCCGAATTTGTAACCAGTCAGGTGCTTTTCTTTTCCTAGTTGATCTTCTCAAGCCCATGTTTTGGCTAGTTCCTACCCCAGGATCTTGTTCCTCCTCCTCATCCGATGACTTAGATCTCTTCATTCCTTTTATCTGAGGTCTATTCATACGTTCAGAAGTTGTTGCAACACTTTCTTCTTCTCTTATTGAGGCTTGTGCCTCCTCATGAGTACTCTCATTTGAGATAGGAAGAAATACCTCATGGTTAGCATGGATTTTGTCCCAATTCTGTGGGCATGCAAAATTACCTGACCTTGAAATGACTATTGACCCGTCATCATCTAAGAATCTCCATGCTTTTGCCCCCTGAGCATATCCCACCATGATCAGCTTCCTGGATTTATCCTGGCCTTTCCTTCAGATTGCTTTGGGCACTAGAACCCAAGCTTGAGTCCCAAACGCTCTCAAATGATTCAGTGGAGGTCTCTTACCATACAAAAGAAAATAAGGAGTTTCCTGAATAGGTTCAGACCACAATCTGTTAATTAAATAATTGGCTGTATTCATTGCCTCTCCCCATAAGTTGGCTGGTAAACCAGAATCTGCTAACAGAGAATCCTTCACAGTTTGTATCTTCCTCACAAACCTCTCAATTTTCCCATTCTCAGCACTTTGGTATGGGCAAGTGAGCCGGTGTTTTATCCCCTCCTTCTTCAAGAAATCTGCCAAATTATGTGATGTGAATTCTCCTCCTTTATCTGATTGCAAGGCTTTCACATTCACTTCAAATTGTCTCTTAACATAGGCCACCCAGTTCTTGAATATTTCAAACACTTCACTTTTGTGTTTTAACAGAAAACACCATGAAAAATTAGAAAAATCATCCAAAATACATAAACAATACACAGCCCCTCCTTTACTAGGAGAAAATGGTCCAATTAAGTCTGCATGTACCAGCTGAAAAGGCTTTTCTGACATTCTTAAGCTCTTTTTACTTATTGGTGCAGACTGAACCTTTGTTCTTTTACAAACAATACAATCAAGAAAATGCTTGCAGTTATTCAACTTTAAACCTTCACTGCATTCCTGCATTTTCCTCAATACTTTGAAACTTGGATGTCCCAAAACTCTGTGCAGTTCATGTATACACTTATTATGCAATGGAGTGTTTTTGCCAACTATATTCACACTGCATGCATCCTTTTGTTCCAACACATATATACCATTCTGTATTCTTCCTGTACCATGCAGTTTGGTCCCTTTCAGGATTTTAACTTTGCCTTCTGAAAAAATAACATCAAACCCTTCACTATCAAGTTTACTCACTGATAGGAGATTAAACTCAACCTGTGGTACAAAATACACATCCTTTAGTGTTATGCCCAAACATTTAACATAAACTTCTCCTTTTACTTGAACAGAATAATGCTTCCCATCAGCAAGACTTACATTCAAACCATCCAGCTTATGAAACTTTTTAAACAAAGTCTTATCATTCACAATGTGTTTTGAGCACACTGAGTCAACATAAAAATGGCTTTCTGCTCAGGCCTTTTGTCTGTTTGCACAATTTTCACATGCGATGACCCCTCCTCACATGTTGCTGTACCTTTTGTCTGTCCCGTAACCTTGGGCATTCTCGTTTAAGATGTTTTGGAGAATTACAGATAAAACATCTCCTTACAGCACAAACAGTCTCCTTCTCTTGATCCGCTGTATTTACAACCGGCTGTCTCTGCTGAGCAATCCCAGCTGTGCTTGCAGCCTCCATACTGCGGTACTTCCGTCGATCCCAGTCTGCAATTAACCTGGAACAAATATACTGCAAATTAAGCTGAGCCTGTGGGAGTGACTCAAGGAATTTACTATTCCATCAAAGGAATCATCCATTGAAGACAGAACAATAAAGCATTTGTTTGCTTCAGTAAGTCTGAAGTCTCTCTGCTCCAAATCCATGAACGGGCTTTGCAAACACTGCAAATGGTCCTTCAGCTCCTCTCCAGCCTGAAGACGCTTTCTGTACAGCCTCCTGGCTAGTACAGCCACAGTTGCCACAGAGTCAGAGACATGCACCACTTTCAACCGCTCCCAAATAGCATGTGCAGAGGGCAAACTGCAAACGTGGACCAGCTGCTCATCATCCACTCCGAGGATGAGGGTTGCCTTGGCCTTCTCCTGGGCTCTTTGCTGCTCTGCATTAGGGTCTTGTGGTGGTGGGTTCGAAATACATTCCCACAGGGATTCCCTCCTCAAGTAACTCTCCATACGCACCTTCCACATAAAGTAGTTACTGCCATTCAACCTGGCAATGGGAAATGCTGCCAGATTCACTCCTGGATCCATCTTTCCGGCACAAAATTCCAAAATAAAAGAGTAAAGTCAAACCTGGTCTTTTCCAAAAGCAAAATATGGACCATGCAGCGTCAATGCTGACTGAGGCTAGGCTTTAGACCATCCGTCTGTCTGGGTGTCTGGGCCCATAACCTGTTACGCAGCAGTGTGGTCCGCCTAACACTCATGTCCATAAGCTCAAGAAATACGCCAGAACAGCAGAGGTAAAATTGAAGAAAACAAATCTTTACTCTTGACCTTTACTCTATCACCACCCCACACCACACAGAAAATCACACAAGCAGTTATAGGCCCTTGGGTGTGGCACTAGGTTGCTGATTTTATTTATTTATTTATTTATTTATTTATTAACTTCGATTTAGTATACCGCTCACTCCGGAGCTCAGAGCGGTTTACAGAAGAAGCATAAACATCGAGAGAAGTAAAACAAATTAAACGGTTAAAACACATTAGACATCAAAGAAGTTAAAACAAGTAAAAAACACTAGCCCTCAGCGACGGCTGGGGGGACAAGGTGAGAATCTAGGGGAGTCATAGGTGGCATGGAGCACAATGTAGTTGAGTTAAGGGCCGAACGCCATCATAAAGAGCCAAGTCTTCAAGGCCTTGCGGAAGGGCAGAAGCACGCGGATGGCACGGATCTCCTCCGGGAGGCCGTTCCAAAGACTTGGGGCAGCTACAGAGAATGCCCTCCACCGTGTAGAGGCCAGTCTGCAGGTTCTGAGGGAAGGTACCTCAAGGA
The DNA here is from genome assembly GCA_030556195.1 of Anolis apletophallus. Lineage (NCBI taxonomy): Eukaryota > Metazoa > Chordata > Lepidosauria > Squamata > Anolidae > Anolis > Anolis apletophallus. Next base: position 113,799,392 of record JARBWK010000002.1, on the reverse strand, counting down.
GGTTAAGCTCCTCAGAGCGCAGCGATCTCGCGGGCACATAAGGGGTAAGTCGCTCCCTCAGATACACTGGCCCCAAACCATAGATGGCCTTGAAGGTGAGAACTAACACATTGAAGAGGACCCGGAATTCAATCGGGAGCCAGTGCAGCTCGCGCAGGAGTGGAGTCGCGCGGTCAGACCTTGCAGCGCCCAGGAGGAGGCGGGCTGCGGCATGCTGCACTAGCTTAAGCTTCCGGATCATCGATAAGGGAAGGCCAATGTAGAGCGCATTACAGTAATCGAGCCTCGAGATGATCGTGGCTTGGATCACCGTAGCAAGGTCGCATTGGGAGAGGTAGGGAGCCAGGCGCTTAGCCAACCGTAGGTGGTAGAATGCTGTCCTGCAGGTGCAGCCAATCTGCTCCTCCATGGACAGGTGGGCATCCAGCCGGACCCCTAGACTTTTTACCGATGGCTGAGGGCAGAGGGCCACACCATCGAACGTTGGCAGCTGGGTCGCTACCCCCCCCCCCAGGCGGCCCAGCCACAAGATCTCCGTCTTCGCCGGGTTCACCTTCAACTTACTGGCTCGCAGCCATCCAGTAACGGCTTCAAGGAAAAGGTGGAAATTATCGGGTACAGAGACTACCCCAGGGTCCAACCTCAGAATGAGCTGGGTATCATCAGCGTACTGATGACACTCCAGCCCAAAACTCCGCACCAGTTGGGTGAGTGGTCGCATATAGATGTTAAATAACAGCGGGGAGAGGATAGCCCCCTGAGGGACCCCACAACTCAGCGGGGAGCCTCCGGAGACCGCCCCTCCCCACTTCGCTCGCGGCTGGCCGCGATGGAGAAAGGAAGACAGCCAGTTGAGGGCTGTCCCCCTCACCCCTGCCACCATCAGGCGGTGTATCAAATGTTGGTAATCGACGGTATCAAACGCTACCGTGAGATCCAATAACACGAGCAGCGCCGATCCACCTCGGTCCAAATGGCAGCGGAGTAGGTCTGTGATGGAGACCAGGACAGTCTCCATCCCATGGCCTGGACGGAAGCCGGACTGGAAGGGGTCTAGCCAGGATGTGTCATCCAAGAAGGTCTGCAGCTGGTCCATTGCTGCCCTCTCAATCACCTTGCCCAGGTACGGAAGGTTCAACACTGGGCGGTAATTGGAGGGAGCCGCGGGATCTAATCCGGGCTTCTTCAGCAATGGACTGACCACCGCCTCTTTTAGCTCCTCTGGAAAAGCCCCTTGCTCAAGGGAGCAGTTGACTATCTTCAACAGAGGGCCTCGTAACCCCTCCACGCAAGCTCGAATCAGCGTGGAGGGGCACGGGTCGAGGGAGCAGGTGGTCGGCTTAAGGGCTGCGACAATCCTGTCGACATCCTCTGCGTCCAGTGGTCGAAACCGGTCGAAGGTGGACCCGGCGGAGGGCCACGGAGTCTTTGGCTCCTGGACTGTATCAAATGTGGAAGGGAGGTCCCAGCGGAGCAACGCAATCTTGTCTGCGAAATGATTCTGAAAAACCTCAGCAGAAAGGGCCAAATTGTCATTGTTTGGGATGGTAGGGACCATCGTCAGCTGCCGAATTATCCTGAACAATTGAGCTGGGCGTGAATCCGCAGACGCTATCAAGGAGGCATAGTAAACGTTTTTTGCCTCCTTGACAGCATGCTCATAAGCATCCATAAAAAGCTTATAAGCTGATGTCGATGGCCCGTCACGGAGCTTCTTTCACCTGCGCTCTAGCCGTCTCTTCTCCCGCTTCATAGATCTCAGTGCATCTGTGTACCAAGGGGACCAAGATGTGCGGGGTTTGAGAGGGCGTTTAGGGGCGATCTCGTCAAGAGCGGAGGACAGCGCGTGGTTCCAGGTGGTAACCAGCTCACCGAGCGAGTCGCTGGCAGGCTCCAAATCCCTCAAGGCATTCAGGAACCTAGTTGGTTCTATAGGTCCCTTCGGGCGAACCCAAATTGGTTCGGCACCTTTGCCGGGAGGGCGCGGTTGCTCGACCCGGACTCCCAGAGCACAGTGGTCCGACCATGGCACCTCTGTAACAGAGGTGACGGACACTTGGACACCTGCATGGAAGATCAGATCGAGGGTGTGACCGGCCCGGTGTGTGGGGCCTGATTCACAGAGGGAGAGGCCGAGTGCCGCCATGGTCGACACAAGGTCCCCCGCTGCCGATGGTGAGGAGGCTGTGTCGGGCGTGGACGTTGAAGTCCCCAGCACAACTAGGCTAGGAAACCTCAACGCCCACTCCGCCACAGTCTCCAGCAGCAGGGACAGGCTCCCGCTGGTGCGCTAGGTGCACGGTACACCAGCAAGAAGGCTGTACTCTCCGGGCACCCCACACCAGGCCGACACTTTCAATCCCATCTGCCTCCAGTGCAGGGACCGCTCTGAGGTGTAATAGGTCACGGGAGAGAATTGCCACGCCCCCCCCCGCCTCCCAGTCCTGTTCTGGTGAGTAAGCGCGAAGCCCGGGGGTGTCAGTTCCTGGAGGCAGGTGATATCACTGTCCTGGAGGCAGGTCTCCGTAATTCAGCAAATATCAACCTGTCTGTCTTGAATAAAGTCCCGGATCGTTGCCGTTTTATTCCGGACTGAGCGCGCGTTTACTAACACCAGGGAGGAGGGGGAGGAAGTTGGAGACCTGACAACAGTGTACTTCGGGATAGGTCGCAGGTCAGAGGCAGCCCGGGTCTTGACACGACTCAGGGAGCCTCTCACATTTGGCCTGCGCCTATTGCGACAATACCCCATGCCGGAGATCACTGTAATCGAGACCCCCCTAGTAGGAGAGTTTACAAGTTGGAGTTTAGTGGGGGACTCAATTCCCGGCAAATCCCATGAAAAGGGGAAGATGTATGGGAGCTCTGGCCACCCACGCGCGGGCCGGTGGATGTATTAACGGTGGCGATTTCCTTGGATGGGACAGGACATAAGGCCAAGGTGGAAGCAGTGGGCGCCTGTCGATCAAGGGCCACTTCACTCCTACCGTCCACGTGGGGAGGTGGCTTTGCCGGATCCCTACGTGCGGGCCTCTATTTGGGCCAAAGTTTGCCCCCAGAAGGTCCGCGTGCGAATTTCTTCGTAGGTCTCTGACGCGTCTCCGACCGGAGATCTTGGGGCCGGCCAATTCCACCGCTGCCAAAGTCGGGGTCAAGGGCCTGCTTCCCACCGGAGTCGTACTGATGGGCGGGGGAGGGTTAGGCATGCATTGCAGTGCCTGGCTGCTGGTGTTAGCCGTCGCCTCACGCTGACCAGCCGGTGATGGGGATGGCAGTTGGCAGTTCTGAACACTCCTTGAGCTTTTTCTCTTCTGATTGCCTGTTAACCCAGGTGCACAGCATTATCACATACATAGCATACATAGCATTTTCATTCACACATAATCTTGGTCCTGCAAGGACTTATCGTAACAGGCAAGGCCCCAGAAGCGCCTGCTCTGTTTGCCCGAGCCGTTCTCGCATGTGGAGGGAGGCTCGGGCAAGCAGAGCAGGCGCCTCTTGGGCCCTGCCTTCTTCCAAACAGCGGTTTGGGAGAAGGCAAGCCCCGAGATTGGCTCCGTTTCCCCAGTTCTCCCTCACAAGCGGAGGGAGAGCCTGGGGAACAGGCCCTGCCTGGGAGTCGGGTATGGGCGGCTTGCCTCTTCCACCAGGTTCTGCGGAAGATGCGAGCCGAGCCAGACAAACTCAGCTCCCAGGCAGGTCCTGGGCCCTGCGGGGAGCCATTTTCCCGGTTCACGCCAGGTTCCCGCCTCCTCCTCCTGTGGGCTCACTTCTGGAGGAGGAGGAGAGCGTCGCCCGGCCCCTCCCCTCCTGAACCTCCCCTGCCTCTCCCCTGCCTCTCTAGGTCTAGGTCCTAGAGAGGGTCGTGTTCCCCATCCACTGTTCTGCAATCGGCTGGTGTGCCGCGGGAAAACCTCAGAGGGGGAAGAAAGGCGGGGGGAAGAGGTTTTCTTGCGGCACACTAGCTGATCGCTCACGGCACACTAGTGTGCCGAGGCACAGCGGTTGAGAAAGACTGGTGTAGAAAATGGAAAAAGACTGCACCTTCAGAAAAAACTTCAAATGCGCTGGAAGCATATCTTATCACATACAGTTTTTTCCTAATGTGAAGTAACTTCTTCAGATTTCTGCAACATTGCCAGTGTCAGCAGCTACAAATGAAAGGTCATTTACAACTCTTAAATGTTTGAAAACATACATAAGAAGCACAATGGGGGCAAGAAAGACTGACTGGACTTCCATTCTTGAGTGTCCACCAAAGTGTATTTATGAAGCCTGATTTCTGTCTAAGTGTATTGACTTAGTTTTCAAGTGTTTCCAACATACATTGTGATAGTCTTTTGTAACTATAAATCACCAATTAAGTCATTTTCAGTTTTTAAGACTTAAAACCTTGTAACTAAAATAGAAATTTGATTTCATTAAGTTTATTTAAAATATAGAATGAATCATATAATTTAAATTGTTTTTTTGTTATGGACCTACTCTTCATGATTCGCTTTAAAAAGTTTCACAAACCCCCCCCCCCCAAAACCTGTCTGTGGACCTGTATTTAGGTTGAGTATCCCTTATTTAAATTGGATTTGGGATCTTTTGAATTTTGGAACACTCTTATTTATATAGATGTACATAATGAGATGTTTTGGAGATAAGACTGAAATGTAAATACAAAATTCATCAATGTTTTACATACACCTGTTAGGCCTGTGTCCTCAGCAGGGATTCTGGGATCTCCTATGCAAGGGATTGTGGCAGCCACAGTTCATGATGGAGAGGAAACTTTTGCAAATGTTTTACAGACACAGCGTTTGGGAAAAGCTGTTAGGGAGGTCAGTTTCACTCAGAGTCATCAGTGCACAGATAAGGCAGCTGGCTGTGGAGCTTGGGATAGAAAGAAGGAATGTCAAGGTCTTTCCTTCTAGCAGTGGTTTTCGGTTTGCAAGTAAGGGAGGGAAGTCTAGTTTCTTGATATAAGCTATGCTTTGCAGTTTGAATTTCAGATCAGGTCAACTTTTGCAATAAGCTGCATGTGTTTCCAAGCCTTCTGTATTTTAGCCCATGCATTTAGCCTCATATATTCTCGAGTCTCCTGAATTTTAGCTCAAGTACTCAAGTCTGGACTTTGAGTCTTCCTGGAAACCCTTTGGACTTTATCAGTTATTGAACTTTGCCTGCAATGGATTTATGGAAATCCTTTGGACTATATCTGCTCCTGAAATTAACTTGCTTTGGATTTACTAAGTGACTCTGCAGCATACCTACTGCCTTTGGGTCTTTGGAACTATTCCTTGGACTATTGATTGGATATATCTCTTCTTATATATTATACTGCTCATATTGCTTGCTGTTTGCTTCAATAAAAGACTATTCTTTCAGCTGGAGTTGTGTGTTTGGATTCTAAGGGCCCAGGTCTACGCTGGGGTGCGATAACACCTTATAGACATAGCATGAAGATAATTTCGTATATCATTTTAGCAATGCTTTTGTGCATGAAACAAAGTTTGTGTACACTGAACCACCAGAAAGCAAAAGTATCACTATCTCAGTCATGCATGTGGACAAGTTTGAATTCTGGAGTATTTTGTAATCTGGATAAGAGTTAATCGACCTGTATGTTAGTAGCATGTTGCCTCCCCTTCATCAATACATATTCCAAACATGTTGCCCCCTGATCATTTTCTGGAAGAGGTAAAAGGAGTTAAAAGTGTGACATCCTCAAACTTTGAGGGTGCTCTGCATATCACTAGCAATGCAAAGTTTCCTTCTCCTCATTCCCTCATTCTCGGAATTTGTCCACAGTTAGAGTTCAAGCTTAAATCTAAATCAAGTGCTAAATAAGGTAACATTTCTGTAACTTCTGTTAACTGAACATATATATTCTAGTCGGAATTAGCAATGGAATTTACGCCTTGCAAATTTCCCTCTAACTATATAAAATATACCAACAGAAATAATTACATCAAATAAATTTTAAGATGTTTTTCAAGCATCTTAAAAACTAAATGGAAAAGAAGATTGTGGTTTTCTTGCTACTATCTAAAACATTTCTTAGATCTATGCAGTTGGATACAATTTTTCGATACAAGAAAAACTGAAAGCCAGGGTAGTACTGAGAACAGAGATGTGATTATTATGTTTCTTCTTGAAAGTAGCAATGACTAATTCCGGCAGTATACTTCATTTTGCAAGTTAGTTCTCAAAAACCATACATATCTCAAAACTATTTGCAAATTGCAATGCTAGTTTGTGCAAAAATTTACAATGATTGCTTTGCACAGAAAACATTTTCTGAGCAGAAAATAATTTTTCTGCATGAAAAATAATTTTCCACAACAGAAAATTAATTTCTGAACAGAAAATACAGGTTTTGCTTACAAAACAATTCTGTTTTTTGCACAGAAAATGGTGATTTAGATGCAAAACAACCTTGTGTGAATTTTATGTAGAAACAATACCAAATTTCAGCTTTATATGCAGGAGTATATTTCTGCATTCAAGTTTTTATTTTCTCGATAAAAAATGATGTCAGGCACATAAAATAATATTTTCTGCACAAAAATGTGTGAATGTATCAGAATATGTTCCAAACTACAAAATTTCTCTTCAGTCCAATACTCTTTTCACCATAGTTTCCTGACAGTCAAAAGACCACAGTTTCCAGCCTTGTTTAAAAACATTGTCAAATATGCTTGCCATCCCTAATTGATCATTCTGGACATTAGATAAGAAAGATAACAAACACCGGAATTTTATTATGCATACTTCCATGTAACCTCTGTTTTTAAAATGAAAACCACTATCATAGATTGGCAGATTTGAGATGACAAATAATGGGGGAAATGATGAATTCATATCTTCACTGGCCATTTTTTCAATGCAAAACTTGTTACAATATTTTCAGCACTGAGTAATAACAAAAGAAATATTTTCATTAAAAATTCATTAAAACCTTCACTTCCTGCAATCATTTTCATGATAGAGACACTGATAATGGTAAAGAGCTATTGTCTGTTCTGATTTGCTATATGTTACTGCACTGCCAATGGTGGTGAAAGTGATACATTCTGCCCTCTCAATTGGTTTATGGATCTCTTCATGTGTGTGTGTACCTTCACATCACCTGTTGACTTACAGCAACAGTATGAATTTCATAGGGTTTCATAAGCAGAATGTTCACAGATAGCTTTGCCAGTTTCTTCCTTTGAAATATAGCCTACAGCACCTGGTATTTGTTGGCACTATGCACATGTTCCATATGTACTTGCTCTATATAACTGCTGTCTTCATTATTACTATGTGATCCTTGACCTGGTGGCATTCATGTTTTGATGTCAAGGAATCCTGCAGAAAATGACACTGAAAGATCAGTGGACAGTGTGACAGCATACTTAGATTTGGAAAAAATTGAGGTTTTTTTAAGCCTGCCTTTCCATTCTTGGCATCACTTTGAGAGCCTGATACACTTCTAACAAGGACATTATTAGAGATCTGAGAAGGCTTGCCCAAAGGGCAATGATTAAGAGAGCAGGAGAGCAAGAGTGTGCAGTGCTGAGCCCAGATTGATTACAGTGTGCCTATTTATATATTTTAAAAACTCCCATAATTGCCTGAGGAGAAGTTTTCTGGCTCAGTAATATGACACTTTCTCTCTTGACAGTTGCCTCCAACTGGGCAACATTATTTTAAAACAGATGCAAAGATCAATTTTATCTTGGATCATTTAGGGTGATTGGGCATACAAATAGTATATATTATCAATTTCACACAATATACAAAGGTCTATTAAGTATGATAAATTTCAATTTACAGTACCTCTCCATTTGCACCCTCTTGTTGTGGGGGAGAGGCTTGCATACCCTAATGAAGTTGTGAGCTATGCTGGCAGTGGCATAACCGAAGGGTCTGACAAAGAGCGTCAACGGGCAGGATGGGCTCTCTAGCCTTTTGGCAACCATCCTAAGAGAAGGAAAACTCTAATTTCAAACCAGGGCAGATGGTGCTCGTCTAACCCTGTAAGGTCAACCATCTAGAGAAGGAAACTCAAATCAAACCTACAACCCGAGGACCTCGCTGCCACCGTCCAAGTTTGCTAGACCCCAGCAGACAAACCTTTGGTTTAAAGGGTGAGGACAGTTCTGTGCACGCTGCGCTCCACCAGAAAAATCCATTGCTCAGGCATGAAGGACACATCCAACCTCCGAAAACAAAATCATCAACACACTTGTAGAAAGGGCGGGATGAGTCCTTCCGAAGAATCTTCGTTCGCAAAGTAATGCCAGAGAGACAATACACACACGTGTGTGTGTGTGTGCGTATGCTTGGATTCAGGTGGATTTCCACAGAATGCCTAATCAACATTGAGCTAAATTCCACTCCCTTCATAGCAATCCTGGCTCAAGGAGTGTGAGTGCATTGCAGTAAAGTATTATTGTAGGTGCATATTGCACTGTAGAATTAATAACGTTTAACACCACTTTTGCTGCTATCGTGCTATGAAATAATGGAAGTCTTTAGCCTTCACTACCAAATAATGTTAGTGCTTCATCGAACTGTACCTCCCATGATTCTGTAGCATCGAATCATGACAGTCACAGTTGTGTAAAATTGATTGATTCTACAGTGTAGATGCACCCTGCATTATATTTTCTATACCTCTGCCTAGAAACTTCTGTGGAGTCGGTAGCTTTCACAGGACAGAGATGAACTAGAAATGTGCAAGAAATCTACTCCAGTACTAGTTTGTGGACTTTCACCAACCAGTACATTCTAAACAATTTACAGCTTGCATACAATTAATGCTCTAGGATCTGTATTCCCTGGTGACCCCCAGAATAGTTGGGTACTAAATCACTAGTTTTCTTGGGTGGCTCTGGGCATGTCCTTCAAAAGTGTTTATATTTCAAAACTGTATAAGAACAAATTGCAGGTGTATACAAAACACTACTTACTAGGCATGAGAGAAAAAGTTATGAAAATAAAAAGAAATCGTAAGTGATTCGTATGTAATGGGACTTTCTAGTTTATACGCATCACAGCAGCTAACCAGGAAGTAGACTTTCTTTTACGGTCCTTGAGACCAACAATTTGCGTTATGATCGTAATAAATTCTTAATTATTGTACTACGTACTCACTTCTCCCTGTCTTCTCCCCCTCATTTCCTTCCCGCCTTCATTCAGCTTCTTCTTTTTCCCACATTTCTATGGGGAACTGGAAGTGACGCTGGTGCTAGGCAATGCATTCTGGAAAGTGTAGTCCTCCACGCTTCTCCCCCTCCCTTCTCTTCCCCGTTGCTCTGCCTTGCCCCATCGCAGGGGCCAACTTCTCACACACACACACGTGCGCTTCTCCTCCTCTCTCTCCCTGCACTCTCTCAGATGCTTCTCTGCCCCCTCCTCTTTCCTGCTGGCTTCTCCCCCCCTTCTCTTCCCCGTTGCTCTGCCTTGCCCCATCGCAGGGGCCAACTTCTCACACACACACACGTGCACTTCTCCTCCTCTCTCTCCCTGCACTCTCTCAGATGCTTCTCTGCCCCCTCCTCTTTCCTGCTGGCTTCTCCCCCCCTCCCTTCACTTCCCTGTTGCTCTGCCTTGCCCCATCGCAGGGGCCAACTTCTCACACACACACGCACGCGCTTCTCCTCCTCTCTCTCCCTGCACTCTCTCAGATGCTTCTCTGCCCCCTCCTCTTTCCTGCTGGCTTCTCCCCTCCCTTCTCTTCCCTGTTGCTCTGCCTTGCCCCATCGCAGGCCAACTTCTCACACGCGCGCTCCCCTCCTCCTCTCCCTGCACTCTCTCAGATGCTTCTCTGCCCCTCCTCTTTCCTGCTGGCTTCTCCCCCCCTTCTTCTCTTCCCCGTTGCTCTGCCTTGCCCCATCGCAGGGGCAAACTTCAGCCCTCCAGGTAGGTGTTTTGGACTTCAACTCCCACCATTCCTCACAGCCTCAGGCCTCTTCCTTTTCCTCTCAGCCTGGGCTAACTTGGGCCTTTGCTCCCTCAGGATCGGGGTAAGAGAGAGGCAGCGAGGAGCGAGGGGGGGGCTTCTCCTTTTTTTGCTGCTTCCAAGAATAGAATACCCCCTCCCTCCCTCCTTCTCTCCCTCCTTCCTATTTGGAGAGTCCCATCTAGAATTCAGTGTGATTTATTCAAGTTTTGGCCTACAACTCCCAGAAATCCCAGCCAATTTACCAGCTGTTAGGATTTCTGGGAGTTGTAGGCCAAAACCATCTGGAATGCGCATGCTCTGGCATACGAACTACTAACGAATTTCGTTAGTAATTAAGTTACATTTTAGAAATTTTTGGGAAATTTTTTGTAAGTCTTTCTTTTACTAATCAAAAAAATCCCCCCCATTTGATTTTAGAATCGCCATTTTTGGGTTCGAAACCATGCCTACTACTTACCTTTCATGTACTGGATGGGATATTTTGAATCCCCAGATCTCACTGCGTTTCAGATATCACAGACAACAAAACCTACCAACTAGGAATTTAATGACATAGTCACATGAAGAGTTGTAAACAAATTCACTTAGGACCTCATCTTACTGATGAGCCCCCACCTCTCTTGTCCCATTTCACTGCAAACACTGTGAAACGGAAGACACATGTGGCATCTTTGCGGTGAGCCACATGCCCTCCCTCCTTCCCCTATCACATGGGGAAAGAGTAGCATATCAGGCCAAGGTGCATTAGTACCCTATTACTTCCCCAATCAGACTGAGGAAAACATGGCAAGGCACATTGATACCTCCCCCATCAGACATAAGAAAAGCAGCAAAAGAGTATGTAGCTCCATTGAAGCTACCAAAAAGATGAATGACTCACCACTTCACCCACAGATGGGACAAGGCCTTGACCTGTGTCATCTAATGGGTTGCATCTGTGTCCAAAGAAGAGCCCTAGTGTGGTAAGGGGCAAACCCCCCCTGTGTCAGCCGTGTGCCATACACATTTGTTCATTTACAGACAAAAAGAGTTGGGACAAAAATATTCCCAACAAATTCATAGGGATAGGCTTTTATTTGTTTTGCTTGTTTGTTTTGGGGGTATGGGTCATAGTCAATACAATGGATTTAGGCCCATGAAACACACATAACAACATGTGGACCAAATATAAAAGTCACAAAGGGAAGAAGTCTACAGATGCCAGCTTCATAGCTGTGTATTTCTGTCCTTACACCAGGCTGTAGCAGAAACTATTGCTAAAGAAGTAGACAAGAAGGGCAAACAGGGCTCCATCTTTGCCTTGTAGGAGAAGTCTTACTTGACCGGGGTATTTCAAAGCACAACTTCACCAAAGAGACCTTAGGCTGCTCACTACATGAAACAGGATAAACTGTAGGGTCTTTCATGAATAGCTTCTGTAACTGGTTCCCCCTTTCCTTACCTCAGCAATGAAGTGAGTGAAAAAGAGAATAATTCGAACAAAAAGAGCTTGCATTTTGCATTATTTGAATACTTCTGTTCGGGCTGCAGAAAATTACAGTTTCTTTTGGTCCACATGGTTGGGCAAGTTGCAGACAAGGAAAGAGTTCTGCGTCTTTAAAAGTCCTGTAGAAGAAAGCATTTGAGAAGGTCGTTCTTCTAGACCCGTCCCAGTCGGGTTTCTGCGCAGGTCACGGAGTGGAATCCGTCCTCGTAGCGATCACTGACGACATCCGCCGTCAATTGGACCGGGGAGGCTCGGCAGTCCTAGTCCTTCTGGACCTAACCGCGGCTTTTGACACCGTTGATCACGACTTGCTCCTCGACCGCCTGGCTGCCTCTGGGATCCGAGACAAGGCTTTGACCTGGCTGGAATCGTTCCTGCGAGGCCGCTCGCAGCGGGTCGAGTGGCAGGGTCAAGTCTCTAGGAAAAGCGAACTGGAATGTGGAGTCCCCCAGGGTGCCATCCTATCTCCCACCCTCTTCAACATCTACGTCCAGCCTCTGGCTAGCATTGCCAGGGGCCATGGGTTCTCCTGCTACCAATATGCGGACGATACACAGCTGCTCCTGAAGCTTGACCCAGGGTCATCGTCGGTGCCGGACAGTTTCAGCCAAGGATTGAGAGCGGTGACGAGCTGGCTCAGAGCACATAGACTCAAAATCAACCCAGCCAAAACGGAGATCCTCTGGCCTGGCCGACCCGCCTCTCACCCATCACTGCCACCCTTTGAGGGCGAGCCCTTATCCCCGGCTCCGGCAGTGAAAAGCCTGGGAGTGATCCTGGACGAAAAACTAACGATGGAGGCCCAGATCCAGGCGGCAGCAAAAGGCGCCTTCTTCCATCTCCGTAGGGCCCGACGGCTGGCCCCCTACCTACCATCTGAGGCGCTGAGAACCGTGGTACATGCCACCGTTGTCTCGCGTCTTGATTATTGCAACGCCCTATATGTGGGCCTCCCCCTCTCCACAACCAAGAGGCTGAAACTCATCCACAACGCAGCGGCCAGACTCATTTCTGGGTCATCAGTGAGGGACCACATTTCTCCTATTTTAAAAGATCTCCACTGGCTGCCCTTAGAGTTCAGAGTGCTCTACAAACTTCTGGTGCTCACTTTTAAAGCTCGGCACAATATTGGGCCAGCATACTTGAGTGACCGGCTGACGGTCCAACACAGCGTGAGGCCAGCACGTGCCATAAATGGCGATCGCATGACCATCCCCGGGTGCGAGAGGCTCGGCTGATGGAAACCCAGCGGAGAGCCTTTTCCGTGGCGGCCCCAGGGTCAGGAACTCATTGCCACCTGCCCTCAGAGCCACTCTGACCCTAACTAGATTCCGGTCAGACCTAAAGACCTGGCTCTTCTGCCTAGCGTTTGGGGCCTGATCAGTACCTCTGAATGTCTGAGCCTTCCTCAGACTTGTATCTGTTTTAAACTGCTGTATATTGCTGTTTTAGGGTTTTTAAATGATGTAAGTCGCCCGGAGCACCACCGGTGGAGGGCGACTCACAAATATTAAAGTATTATTATTATTATTATTATTATTGTGTAAGGGTGAGAAGTGCTGGGAGTCCTTCTGTGTGAGTGTTAGAGGTACATTAGAAAATCTGCCCCCACTCCTTGGCTTTTTTTCCCCTTTGGCCTCTGGGTCTGAATCAGTGATGTGTATCTCAGTCTAGTCCTGTTTATGTTGCCTTGTCCAATAATCTTGGCTTTTCCTTCCTGCTGAGGCCCTGCAGTCCTCTGGGAAGGGTTTGCAATTACAGCGGCAGGTGCTATTTTGCCTATTCTGTAATGAAACTTTTTAATGGTTTCCTTCCACACCTGTCAGGAAGTTTGAGGTGTGATATTCCCTCTGTCAAAGCCAATCACAGTTCTTGCAATTCTCTCAATACTGCCACTGCGCTATACCAGGCCAAGTGCCAAAGGTTAGCTCAGACTTTCTCCTTGGCCTGACCTGCATCTATACTCAGAGTCAATGTTCTCACATAGCCTGATTTCTCAACTACTTTGATCCCCCCCCCCCCAAACTTCCTGAATTGTGCAGCCAAATTAATTTTCTTTGCACAGATAATTTTTAAGCTATTGCTTCTTGCTTTGTAGGTTCCTCACATTTATTTTGTGGAATTTTGGGGGGTTCTGTTGGACTGAAGGTAGAGTTGCTATGCAAATGTAACCTAAAGCAAAATGCAAAGGACTTTTCAGGAAATCACCTGAGGAATTTTTGATGAAAATCAAGTTTCAGTAAAATTAGCAACATGTCTCAAGTTGAGACCTATAGGTACTTACCTGAGAGTAAATTTCACTGAATGTATAAGGATTATTTCTGAATTGACATTATTAAGTCACATTATAATTCAGGTACCTCTCCATTGGCGCCCCCCTGTTGTGGGGGAAAGGCTTGCGTATCCTAATGAAGTTGTGAGCTCTGCCGGAGGTGGCATAATAGTCACCGGTAGGGCCTCCCATGCCAGACAGGTCACAACTGAAGGGTCTGACAAAGAGTGTCAATGGGCAGGATGGGCTCTCTAGCCTTTTGGCAACCATCCTAAGAGAAGGAAAACTCTAAATTCAAACCCGGGCAGATGGTGCTCGTCTAACCCTGTAAGGTCAACCATCTAGAGCAGGAAACTCTAATCAAACCTACGACCTGAGGACCTCGCTTCCACCATCCAAGCTTGCTAGCCCCAGCAGACGAACCTTTAGTTTAAAGGGTGAGGCCAGTTCTGTGCACGCTGTGCTCCACCAGAAAAATCCATTGCACAGGCTCAAAGGACACATCCAACTTGTCATCAACGGGCTTGTAAAAAACGGGGGATGAGTCCTTCCTAAGAATCTTCAGAGAGAGAGAGAGAGAGAGAGAGAGAGAGAGAGTTTAGGCCTGTCGTGTCATATGTGTTTCTGGAGATAATGTTGTTTCTACCAATCTTATGAGTAGTCTATGATCATTGCCACTACCCACCCACTGCATAATCTATTCAATCTTTTTTTGCATTAAGAAATGCAATATGGGCCTCTTTAAGACTGTGGCCTTATATGCACTTAACTGGAGATAAGCCTCAGATAATACAATTGGCCATGCTTTTGAAAGCATAGGAGTATGTCACATGTGTGCCTAAGTAAAACAGACAGACAAAAACCAAAATACATCTTATTCAGACGCATTTTCACATTTTCTAGGCAAAAAGAGAAGACTAATGAAAAGAAACAATGTCTTTATGTGATTTCAACACTATAGATAGATACACATTAATTTGATCAGCTCTGTCAATCCACACAACACCGAAGGACATGTCACTCATGTTAAACTGAGAACAGCAGTTCAAGAGAATACTACATGTGTATCAGTTTCCTGGCTTTGATATCCCTAGCAACTGTGACAGTATCTAAGCTTTCATGAAGAGACTTGCATCCAACTTTATGTTCTGGGTTGAACTGCTGATCTATTTTTTTAAGGACTGTCCGATTGCTTCCATGCAAGGTGTTGTGTGAAAGGAGGACAGCAGAGGGTGTGAATTGTTCCCTATTCTAGACAAAGCCAATTGTGTGTGTGTGTGTGTGTGCACATAGAACAATTATAGCAAATCATTACAGATGCACAGGTGAAAATAGAAATACATAGAATTGATGAGGTTTCTATTTATGAATTCCAGCTCTGCAAAATGTATATGGTAGAACTGAAAGAAGTGCAGAAGAGGGAAGTCAAAATCATCAAGTATGAATCTATGCTAACCTGAAAGTGAGGGAAAAAAATATGATTTTGCATTATACATTGTATGGGGAAAGTGGTCCATTTCAAATATGGTAAATAAATTTGGGGCATCCAATGAATAGTGTGATACATAAAGCAAAAAGAAGGATGTACTTATTTATTTATTTCAAACATTTATATTCCGCCCTTCTCACCCCACAGGGGACTCAGGGTGGAGCACAACATATATACGGCAAACATTCAATGCCGGGACATAAAACCATAAATATATAAAACATTAAAATCACTTATATCCCCCTTTAAATCAGTTGCTTATAAACCATCTCAGGACACCCTTCTATTATTGCCTCATTGCCTATCACATAGGAGCACAAACTATTTAAGTTGGTCCAGAGGTTGTAGTGATGGCTACAAATTAGAGTGACTTTAAAGTGAAATTTATGAAGAGCAAAACTATCTATGGCTGCATAATATGACGGCTCGCTTCAGGAAGAGTATATTTCTCAATGCCCATTGCTGGGAAAAGCAAACAGTAAGGTGCTACTATAGTCATGACCTGCTTATAGGCATCCCATAATGCTTACTTTGTGAGCCAAACATTGAACTCAATAGGCCTTTAGACAATGAATCACTCACGTTTATATCATCAGCCTACTAACATGCAGTGGCTATTGGCTAATGCCCAGTTTTCAACCAGGCCCATTGCTTTAAGAGTGGCTTTCTTTGCAAAATTTAGTACAGAGCACATTTTGTTGAAGGCCAGAGAGAAGACCTACTGAATGCTGGAGTTCTTGCTTCTCTTAAATCTACAATTACAGGAGGCAACTGAAAAATTGCCCGCTCTTTTCCATACATGTGTCTCCTGTGCACATTGTGAAACAGTCAGAATCTGTAAAGTGTAAACTAATCAGTCAGTGATTCCTCTTCTCTTTCCTTTTTGCCTTCTATTTTTTGTGGCGTCAGATGATGGTGTGGGTGGGGGGATCACTTGAAAGTATATTCCTTCTAAGAAGGGGTGGATAGGATTGTATTTCCAGTGGGAAAGAGCAACCCAATTAGAAATTCCTTTTCTGTTTTTTCTGAAGACCACAACCTGGGACTTCAAAGTGTCCCCTTAATAAAGGCCAGCAGGAAGTACGGGAGTTCAACCTGCTTTGCAAAACGTAATGACACGATTGGTTGGTTTCCAGGAATTAGCTCATGTTGATCCTGCCACACACATCTCCACACTGTGTTCAGATAACAGGATCAAGCCAAAGAAATGAAAACCACCTTTCTTCCAGTATCACTACACAAATCTTAATCATAACGGCAGAGCCTTCAACCTGCCAGTGCTTGTCATTATCTGATATCCAGGCAGGAATACAGTTCAAAAGGATGGCCCTGGGCCATGTTCTCTGTGCATTTTGCAAGCCAATTGCTAATCACTGCCGTTCATTATGCTTGTGAGTTAATTTTATCCCACTGCATCTGCTTAGCAAAACTATATTGAGATGCAATGTAAAGAAGATAATTGAATGTCAGGGTGGGGGCTCCCTGTATCTAACCAAATGGTTTGCATTTGGTCAGTGTTATTATATATTTTTGTATTAGGTAATGCATCTTGACAGTATGACTGAAAATTGCCTCCCTGGGCTCATGACCATCATGCAGGTCATCAGTTCAAATCTGTTCTCTTTTAATTGGACTCTCAGACACTTTTCTCAAAAGGAGATGCAGTGAGGATGGACACCATTATTTTAAAGGAAGCAGTGAACATTATTGTTGTTTTGTGCCTCCAACTTATGGTAAACCTAAGGCTAAGCTATTACTGGGGTTTATTGGCAAAATTTATTCAGAAAAGTTTGCCATAGCGTAATGGTTTCAGGATTGGACAATGACTTCGGAGATGAGGGTTGAAATCCCCAATTGGCCATGAAAACCCACTGAAGTCTGTTCATCTTTCTTTAGTGTTAGTAGTTCATCTGTCTCTGAATGTTAGTAGAACCCATTTACTCCTTGTGTTGTTAATATCTGAATATGGCATGTGGACGGTGTCTAACATGCTTCTGATATTCTAATTCATAGGCCACCATTTCACATTATAGGGTCCATTATTTTGAAATACCCTGTATGTTCTACCATCAGAGATAGTAAAACGTAATAATGGACCATAGCCATATAGAACTCTGCAAGTCAGGAAATGGATAACCTGTGGTTCTCCTGTTATTGTTAGACTTTACCTCTTATCAGTTCTAGTAATTTAAGTCATGGTGGGGCATGGTGGGTATTGCAGTTCAGAAAAAAATGGCTGGCTACAGGTTGTGATTCCAATTCTGACTGAAAACAACAATTCCGAAGTATACCCAAGAAGATGTCAGTGCATAAAGTGCATGGTATAGTGGTTTGAGCACTGCCCTGGGATTCTGGGAGATTAGGGTTCAAATCACTAAGACACCATGAAAACAGACTGGGTGACCTTTGATGAGTCATAGTTTCTCTGCTATATGCGGAAATAATTGTTAACTTCTTCTAAATACATCGTTCCAAGAAACCCCTATCATAGGATTGCCATTAATTTGAAGTCAACTTAAAGGCAGCTAATGACAAGAAGTTACCCATATATTCATGGACTATGCTTTTAACAAGTCATACCTCTGAGGAAGTATTTGGATTGCTGTGTTATTAACCAAGTGAGACCGAATCTCTTCTCACCACCACAGAGCATATCAAAATAAAATTTTGCCATAAGGTGTGAAAAATGTAAATTTGATTAAAAAATTTGAAGCCATTTTACTAGAAAGCACAAATGAAAGGTGCTTATTTCTGTTTTGACAACTGGTCTTTCCGGCAAAGCAATCAATTCAGATGCAAACATATTGAGGATTATAAACCTGAGAATCCGAAAAAAGATAATAAGAGAGGCAAAGAGGTGGCTGAACTAGAAAAAAGACATAGGACTCTAATTTTATTGCCTCTCCTGATAATAATCACAGGGCTTTGGATAGTTAAAAAGAGCCATTTGCAAGACGTGTGTCTTGAAATGCCTGGCCTGTTAATGAGTGCCAGCTGTCTTTCTGCTTCCCAGCTCAGAGGTGAGTGTCAGGCATTTCTGCCAGTAACGTCTTTGGCTGTTACCTTTTATGGCTCTCTCTCACGCACAAGAGCTGGTGGCAGAAAGCTCTCTGATAATCTTCCCCTTAAAGATCTTCTGTAACAGTCCAAGGTGAATAGGAGAGACTGAAATGACTACAAAATATTAGAGATGGCCCAGAAGGTTTGGATTTCTTCACACAGGCAAACATTTTTCAAGCTTGCTTGGTTTTGCAGAGAGCAGAGTTGCTGCAGCTTTCTACATGAGCAGAGAAGGTATCACAATGTTACCTTCTCGTATCATTGTGATAAATTCCAAAACAAAACCAAGCAAAAGAATCCCACCACAAAGTGCATTGTTGTGGTACCTTTATTAGGCCACCAAAATATACAAAATAAACTACACAAGTTTTTAAAGCCCACAGTCTCCTTCATCAAGCATGGATCTTAAAAGTAAAGTTAGGAATGCAAAATGTGAGGAGGGAAAACTGCAAAGCTGCATCGCTCTTGAGATGTTAACACTAATTTAAGATGGTGGCAGAGGGAAGTTTGCTGCAGGAAAAGTTCAAATCCCATGTTGGCCAGGAAGCATGTGGGACTCAAAAGCAAAACAAGGCAGAAAATCTTTTTCTACTGTTAGAAACAGTTAATTTCTTTATGATCTAGTTCATACTATATCATGGGGTGTTGGCTATATCATTGTTGTAATGTGCCTTGAAGTGGTCTTCAGCTTATGGTGACCCTATCGTAGAATTGACTTTGACATGATTTGATAATGTGTGCCCCCATTGCCTTTCTCTGATGCTAAAATAGTGTGACTTGCCCAAGGTCACCAGTAAGTTTCCATGGTGAGTGGAGATTTGAACCTCAGTACTCAGAGTCAGTCCAATGCTCAAACCAATACACCATGGTGGCTATATACCTATATGTCACACAAGGTGTATCAAAATTGGAGATTTATAACATGGAAATGCTCAATTATTTTTTCAAAAATATATTCCACAGGTCAGGCATGTAGCCAGGGGGGGGGGCCTAAAGGGGCTTCAGCCCCCCCCGAAATTCTCAGGGTGGTCCGCGAAAAGGCCTTACTGGTACATTATTTAAACTGTTATGTTTATTCATATCATGATCTGATCACCATGCTCATTATATCCCACATTAATGGGGTTATTGGGATAACAATACAAAAGATTTTCTAGGGTAGACCCTCTTCCACCCAGTCTCAGCCCCCCCCCCCCCGACCAAACTCAGCCCCCTCCGAAACAAAATCCTGGCTACGGCCCTGCCACAGGTGATTCTGTTGCTCCAAGCTCCTAACATATGGAAATAGCGAGACAGTGGGAAAGGTGGAGTGTCACCTTGTAGCTGGCAGCTCAGGAGGGTGGGGGGTGTCTAAAGGAAGATTTCACATGGTTCTCCAGCTCCTGTGCTCTGATATAGGGATATGGAAATAAAAAATGGACCCTGTCTTTCAACAAAAACTATTGTACCTATCTTTCCAGAATTAGGCGTTCCACGTGTTATTTTCAAACAAAATTTCCACAAAAACTGTGTGTAGGTATTGAGTACATCTTTAAAATCAACTGAACAACCCAAGCAACAAACTGTAAGTCCTATTCTTGCATAAAATTCCTAAACTTCTTCACCTGTAACTTGGCAAGCTTAATTCCTTGAGAAGAGATAAATTTCACCTAACATTGCAAAGAAACAAAAAATTGCCAAAAGTTCCAGTATTTAAAATGATCAATATTGAAAGTTATATAGCATGAAATGGATGCCAAGGGCTCATGTAATAGTTGTGTAGAGGAGGGAATTTAAGCAGGTGTTACTTGTATAGTGCACCTAAAGGATTCTGGCCAGAAACATATGTAAATTTTGGGATGAGTAAAAGAGCTGTCAAAAGATTGTGTAACTTTCAAGAAGGAAACACAAGAGAGTTGCAGAATATTTTTCTCAGGGAACAAAGTCCACACATGACCCACCAAATTTCCATTTTAGTAATGAAGCATTGTGACTTAATTCCATATTATTTAGGATGAAGAAGTGTCCATAGAAACCAAGATCAAGAATCCTATAGGGCTGATGGAAGCTGCAGTTGTACTTTGGAAAGATTGCACTTTCCCCACAGCAACATGAGATTTTGGAGTCAATGTTTCGGCTCTGATGAGTAGGATACTGAACCGTTCCTAAGGATGTGTGCAGTGTGCACAGGACAGCAATTTATTTGCTTAAAGTTTCCTGTGTGACTTCATATGACTCTGAGGTCTTTTCATTTTTCTTTTAACCAAAGCCAAAGGAGGGTATTGTTTTGTTTTGTTTACTGCTGAACAGAAAGGGTTCAAGATGCAGCAGGAGAAAAAAGGTCATCAGTGTACTTAGAAATTCTGCTTACACATTCATTGGCCAGCTGCAGGGACCTGCTTCTGTGTTAGAACAACAGAGTCTAAGACAGTGAGACCCAATCGCTTGTTATATTTCTGCAGAGAGAAGCCTTGTCTTTGTCTATAAGAAACACTAGGGAAACTCCCAAATTTGCAAGAAGACCAAGGATAAAAGTGGTTTGTCTAAACCTTCCTTGGCATTTTGACAGCAAATGTTAAATGAGTGATAGACAAATTAACAGTGTATTGCTGCATATGATTTGCATAATATGTAAAGTAATGTGTCTAGATTTAGGGCAATGACAGAGCATGAGACTGGAGATGTAGCTGGCCACAGAATGTTTTAAGACAGCCATTTCGATCTGTTGTTTTCACATGTTATTGAACTACAGCTCAGCTCATCTAGTCCGGTCAATGTGGCCACTTGTTACTCAGGAATTGGGAGATAGAATAGGAGGTATCAATTGAGGGTGTGAAGTAGCAGCAGGATTCAGCTCAGTGAAGGGAAGAAGGAAGAATGTGCTCATGCATCGAGTGTGCCCTCTTTTTCCTTCTCAGAGGTCTAGAGTAGCCATGCATTCATGGGCTGAACTTGTTTTCTCTACTCCCACCAGTAAAAAAAACTACAGCCCTTCCAGAGTTTTGACAATTGTTAGGAGGGGTGCTTTGTAACAGAGCACAAGGAAAATAACCCTGCTTGTTATCCAAAAGGGGCATTAGATCACCCCCCCCCTCTTGACCTTTCATTAAAAATGTGGGGGGGGGGAGCCTTTGAAATCTAGTGCAATAGACAAACACAGAATTATGTGAAATTGAGTAATAGAGCAGCTCAGATGGTGATTTTGGAAGACGGGGCTAACAGTGAAGGTATTGGTTTTATGTATTGATTTTATGTTTTTTAAAAGTCTTATTGTATGTACTTTTTAATTCTGTTTTAAGTGTATATTGTTAAGGCATCAAATGGTTGTAAACCACCTTGAGTCACCTTCAGGTTTAAGAAAGGTGGTATAGAAATATCTTAAATAATTAATTAATAAATAGTAACAAGATGTTGGCTTATAATACTAACTTCTTAGAAGATATGTTGCTTTGGACCAATGGTGCACATCCTGTGGCTCTCCAAGTATTTTGGACTTAAGCTCACAAAATTCTTGACCATTGGACAAGCTGGCAAGGGCTTCTGGTGGTTGGAGTCCCATACACCTGAAGAGCCATAAGTTGTGCACCACTATGCTAGACTTTTATACTGACAGCAATAGTGATGTTGAGTGCAAAGTGGAGAACTAAATGACTGGTGACACTAGTGTATTCCCTGGATAATGTTGAGTTTCCTGTTGATTAGTTCATGAACTCTGAGATCAAATTTCTATGCTACAATCAAATTTAGAAAAATAAAAGAAGTGATGCTACCATGAAATACAACAGGAGGAGAAAGTAACATGGCAACTTGAGGAAATGAATGTATAACCTTTTCACTTTTTTCACAAAGGGAGTGGAATCAGAACGTTAAATATCAGGAGATATGAACATTATAATGTCACAGGTGAAGAGAATCAATTGTGTGATATGCAGTCCTCTGATTCCCTGGAACAGGGAACAGCTCCCTTCCATAAGTAGTCCTTGCAACCTTAACCAAAAAGGTTCAGACTTTGATACTAAAAATGGAATTGACAAGCACTGCACACTAGGCATGAGAAAAAAGTTATGAAAATTAAAAGAAATCGTAAGTGATTCGTATGTAATGGGACTTTCTAGTTTATACGCATCACGGCAGCTAACCAGGAAGTAGACTTTCTTTTATGGTCCTTGAGGCCAACAATTTGCATTATGATCGTAATAAATTCTTAATTATTGTACTACTCACTTCTCCCTGTCTTCTCCCCCTCATTTCCTTCCCGCCTTCATTCATCTTTTTCTTTTTCCCGCATTTCTATGGGGAACTGGAAGTGACGCTGCTGCTAGGCATTCTGGAAAGTGTAGTCCTCCACGCTTCTCCCCCCCTCCCTTCTCTTCCCTGTTGCTCTGTCTTGCCCCCACCAACTTCACACACACACCAACTTCACACACACACACACACGCTCTCTCACATGCTTCTCTGCTTCTCCTAATCTCTCTCCCCCCATCGCGCTCTCTCACATGCTTCTCTGCCCCTTCTCTCTTTTTCCTGGTGACTGCTCCCCCCTCCCTTCTCTTCCCCGTTGCTCTGTCTTGCCCCATCGCATGGGCCAACTTCACACACACACACACACACACACGCTTCTCCTTCTCTCTCTCCATGCGCTCTCACATGCTTCTCTGCCCCCTCCTCTTTCCTGGTGGCATCTCCCCCCTCCCTTCTCTTCCCCATTGCTCTGTCTTGCCCCATCACACGGGCCAACTTCACACACACACACACACACGCTTCTCCTTCTCTCTCTCCCTGCGCTCTCTCACATGCTTCTCTGCCCCCTCCTCTTTCCTGGTGGCATCTCCCCCCCTCCCTTCTCTTCCCCGTTGCTCTGTCTTGCCCCATCACACGGGCCAACTTCACACACACATGCTTCTCCTCCTCTCTCTCCCTGCGCTCTCTCACATGCTTCTCTGCCCCCTCCTCTTTCCTGGTGGCTTCTCCCCCCTCCCTTCTCTTCCCCGTTGCTCTGTCTTGCCCCATCGCACGGGCCAACTTCACACACACACACACACACACACACGCTTCTCCTCCTCTCTCTCCCTGCGCTCTCTCACATGCTTCTCTGCCCCCTCCTCTTTCCTGGTGGCTTCTCCCCCCCTTCTCTTCCCCGTTGCTCTGTCTTGCCCCATCGCATGGGCCAACTTCACACACACACACACACACACACACACACACACACACGCTTCTTATCAGGAACTCCAATTCAACCAGAAAAGACACGCCAGAAGTCCTCCGTCTTCCAATGGTGATTTATTGTAGTACAGCAAACTTGTAAAGCTAAGACACCCGAGCCCCTCCACCACAATCCTTAAATACCAACTCCCTCCATATGCAACATCCTGTAAAGATTACATCAGCCACCCTGACTCAGCATACCCAGTAGTCCTTTTCCCACCCAGAGTCCTCTTGGATATTACTTCATATCCTCCTGGTAACTGGAGCAAAGTTCACAATCCCATTGTGTTCCTTAGCAGAGAAGTAGTGCAAAGTTCATGGCTGCAGTCCTATCCTTCTGACTCAGCTGAACATCATCCCACTCATGGCAGAGTGGAATCTACTCTGGCTCAAGGCATAGAGATTCCATTCCTGACATTATGCCTCCTTCGTCCTCCCCTTGGGGAAACATAGCACTGGTCAAGATCGTGGTACAAAGGGATTCACATACCGTTTCAATAAGTTACAGTGGAATACAGGATGAATCTTTCCCATAATCTTTGGTAAAGCCAACCGATAAGAAACCTCATTCACACACTCATTCACCGGAACGGCCCTATAAACTTTGGGCCCAACTTACGAGAGGGTAACCCCAGCTTTAAATTTTGGGTGGACAACCATACTAGATCGCCCACCTTATACGCCTCCCCTTCCTGTCGCTTCCTATCTCCGAAACGCTTGTATGTACTTTGAGCCTTCCGCAAAGATTCCGTCACTCTCCTCCACTCCTCCTGAGCTCTGTTCCTCCACTCCCTGAATCTTTCACAAAAAAAGCACCTAGTCCAACCGGCAACGGGACTATCTCCTGCCCATACACCACGGAGAACAGAGTCTTCCCGTGGAGGAATGCACAGAGCCATTATACACCACTTCCGCATATGGCAAAAGATCCGCCCAGTCGCTCTGCTGCTCATTCACAAAGATCCGCAAGTAGCTAGCTAATGATTTTTGCGTTCTCTCAACGCCTCCATTACAACATGGATGATAAGAGGTGGTCAACTTCCGGTCTGCCCCCAGCGTCTCTAAAAACCTCTCCCAAAACTTGGCAGTAAACTGCACCCCTCTATCACTGAGCACCTGCTCAGGACATCCATGTAATCGATATACATGTTGCACATATAGCCTGGCTAACTTTTCTGCAGACGGCAATCCTGTTAAAGGAACAAAATGAGCCTGCTTCGAAAACATGTCAGGATCGTCCAAATATATTTGTATCCCCTACTAGAGGGCAACTCCCCACAAAATCAGTGCTTACATGGGTCCACGGTCTAACAGGAGCGGCTACTACTTGAATTAATCCTGGAGGCTTAGCAGTAGACAACTTCCCCCTAGCACAAGCCTCACAGCGGTTAATATAATCTTTCACCAACAACCTCATTCCCGGCCACCAATATCTACTCCTAATCGCCAAGAAGGTCTTGGTGAATCCCCAATGCCCTGCAGACTTATGATCGTGAAACAACTCCATTATCTTATTCCTCAGTACTGCCGGTACATACAACTTATCCCACACTAGCCACAACCCCTTGGCTCTCTTGCACTCAATCTCATGGGACTTTAACCACTCATCCCCTTCATAACATCGCTGGAACTCCTTCATCCAGTCTTCCAATCCCTCATTCCCCTGCTTCACTTCCAGTTTACATTGGGCTCGGGTCTGCACTTTCAAACCCCATTGATCCTTAGTAAACATCCTCCCTACCCCAGCAGGAGGATCTCCCCCCATCACCGGATAACGTGACAACGCATCAGCCACCACATTGTCTTTGCCTCTAATATGCCTCAGCACAAAATTAAATCGAGCCAAGTACTGAGCCCATCTCAACAACTTCGGAGACAACTTTTGGGGCTCCCTCAAGAACTGCAAGTTCCGGTGATCCGTCAACACCTCAAAGGGATGAACAGCACCCTCCAAAAACTGCCGCCACGTCTGCAGAGCATATCTAATGGCAAACGCCTCTTTCTCCCATATGGGCCAATTCCGCTGCTGTTCATTAAACTTTTTAGAAAAAAATGCACAGGGCTTCAGCACCCCACCTTCATCTTTCTGCAATAGAGCCCCTCCATACGCCCATGCAGAGGCATCACTTTGCACTACAAAAGGTTTGGCGGGGTCCGGATGTCGCAATAAAGGCCCTCCAGTAAACGCCTTCTTCAGTAACTCAAAAGCTTTCTGGCACCCTGGTGTCCAACTCAACTTAGCCCCAGGTGCCTTCACCTTCTTACCCTCTTCCATACCTTTTGTCTTTAACAACTCGGTAAGGGCAATACGATCGTTGCGAACCCCGAAATGAACGATCTATAAAAATTGGCCAGACCCAAAAACGCCTGCAATTGCCTCCTGGTTCGAGGAGCTTCCCAAGCTAATACATCTGCCACCTTAGCCGGGTCCATACTCACTCCCTCTCTATTAATCCTATATCCCAGGAAGTCAATCTCATTTCTCATAAATTCGCATTTGCTCAGTTTCACATACAGCCTTGCCTCCTTCAATCTTTCTAACACTTCCCGGACCAACCGCACATGCGCCTCCTTGGTTTGCGAAATCACAACTATATCATCTAAATACACATATACCCCCTTATACAAAAGGGGTGCAGCACCTCATTTATCAGCTGCATGAAATTGCCGGGGGCGCCGGACAATCCGAAGGGCATGACCAACCACTCGAATAATCCGAGTGGGCATGAGAAAGCTGTCTTCCACCTATCCGTTTCCTTCACCCAAACCATATGGAAGGCATTTATAATGTCCAATTTAGTAAAGTACTTTCCCTTTCCCATCTGTCCCAATAGATCCTTAATCAGAGGCAAGGGATAACAATTGATCGTGCTGATAGCATTTAACCCTCGGTAATCAATACACAGTCTTAATTTGCCATCCTTCTTTTCCCTAAACAGGACTGGAGAGCTATAGGGGACTCAGACCTTTGGATAAATCCCTTCCTCAAATAGTCATCGATTTGTTCTCTTAACGCTAGCTTCTCTTTCTCTGTCATAGGGTATATTTTGGGCTTGGGCAATACAGCTCCTTCCTTTAACTCCACCTTACATTGTACCCTCCTGACTGGGGGAAGACTATCTGCTAATACCGGATTAAATACATCCCTTAAATCAGCATACTCTTCCGGAATCAGCGGCTCTTCCTTTTCCCCTTTCCCCTCAGTCATGCTCACATTCACATCCATTCCGGCCGACACTTTAGGGTACCTGCTTTCCAGTCAATGACCGGGTCAGCCTGCTGTAACCATGGCAATCCTAAAATTATATCATGTTCCTTAATTGGGGCCACTACACAATCCAGTGTTCCCTCCCAATTGTCAACCTTACCCTTTAAACATTTGGTCCCTAAGAGAAAAGGGCCCCCTCCCACAAAAGTACCATCTAATTGAGCAAAATGCACTGGAATCGGTAACTCCTGAGTTTCACATTCTAGATTCTTAACTAATGTGGGACATATAATATTTTCAGAACACCCACAGTCAATTAATGCTTGATGTAATTGGTATTGTCCTTTCTTCTCTAACCCAATATCACACATAATACTTGGGGCTTTCTCGCTCACCCCTTCCTTCTCCTCGACCTTCTCTCCTAAAGCCCCACTAGCCACCGCCACAGGTCTGCCATCAGGGCCTCTTCTTTGTGGACACTGAATTGCGAAATGTCCAGACTGAGAACAAATGTAGCACAAGCCTTTCCCTTTTTCCTTGCCACCAGTTCCCGATCCTCTCAGTTGGCTCTCACTCCCAGCCGGCCGCCTCAGCGTAGGCCGTGGTTTCCAAAGGTCCAGAAGTAGACTTCCGTCGCTGGACCTGAGCCAGGATTCCTTCGACAGCACCAGCCAACTGAATCCATCCATCCACATTAACTGGGTCTCCACGATGCAAACACCATTCCAGTAGTTCACGCCGCAATCCCTCTTTGAACAGTTCCAAAAGAGTTGCCTGTGAACACTCCACCACCTTCCCCGCCAGGCTCATGAACTCCTCCGCATACTCCGTCACCGACTTGCTGCCTTGCTTCAAGCACCTCAACACTTCCTTCGCCTTTACTCTTTCCAACGGATCACGGAAACGAGTTCTCACCGCTCGAAGGAATTCTCGTAGATCACCCAAACACGGATCTCGTCGGTCATGGCACTGGACGTACCAGTCCGCCGCTCTTCCATTTAACACCGCACCAACAGCACGCACCCTGCTGCCTTCACTGGGGTACAGGTGGCCGTAGTCCTCCATATGGTCCCCCCACAGCCGCCACAAAAAAGGCCACTTTGCAAGCCTCGCCATCGAATTCCACCCGAAGTGGTTCTTTCCGGGGCCACTCTCTCTCACCATACAAGGGTCTTCTTTCCGCACCAGCTGGGGCTGGGACAGGAACATGACCGCCATTCCTCCTCAGCAACTGAATACCTCGGCCTAGCCCTGCAGCTTTGGGTTGGACTGGAATCCCCTCACTCGTCACTTTAGGCCGGGTTCCTCCAACCGTTCCCTTCGGGCCTCTAGTCCGGGCGTCCACCCCCCACACTCCCGCAGGAGATCTAGGGCGGGTTTCAACCCTCTCCTTGTCCATCCAAGAATAGCGGGTAAAATCACCTGCGCCGACCGGGCACCACATGGAGTCTTGGCTAGGGTTCTTCGCCAACCGCTATGACACCCTCTGGAGCATCTTCTCCATAGCCTCCATTCGGGCCTTCAACACCTCCACTTCCGTGGGAGAGTGTGGGTCCGTGGTCTCACTCCCATACGCCGCATCTCTAGACTTACTGCGCACCGCCGCCGCTGCAGCCGAGAGCCCCGCTCCACCGACACGCTGGGATGGGAACATCCAACTTCCATCTCCAGCACCAAAACGGAGAGTATTTCTTTCCGGAACGGAGCCGCCCCATGCCATCGCTGGGTCTCCACAGAAATCACTTCTCTCTGGAAAGGAGCCGCCCCACGCCCCTGTTGGGTCTCCAATCCGATCAGGGAGGCCAACCTCATCCATGGTATTCCACTCCCATCCTGGGCCTGCTGGGCTGCATCCATAGTGAAATCCCAGCTCTCCAGGTATTCTTCCGCTTCATGCAAAAACCTCTCCATCGCCTGGGAAAGTTTCAGGGGTCTTAGCTTCTGTCAGGAACTCCAATTCAACCAGAAAAGACACGCCAAAAGTCCTCCGTCTTCCAATGGTGATTTATTGTAGTACAGCAAACTTGTAAAGCTAAGACACCCGAGCCCCTCCACCACAATCCTTAAATACCAACTCCTCCCTATGCAACATCCTGTAAAGATTACATCAGCCACCCTGACTCAGCATACCCAGTAGTCCTTTTCCCACCCAGAGTCCTCTTGGATATTACTTCATATCCTCCTGGTAACTGGAGCAAAGTTCACAATCCCATTGTGTTCCTTAACAGAGAAATAGAGCAAAGTTCATGGCTGCAGTCCTATCCTTCTGACTCAGCTGAACATCATCCCACTCATGGCAGAGTGGAATCTACTCTGGCCCAAGGCATAGAGATTCCATTCCTGACATTTCTCCTCCTCTCTCTCCCTGCGCTCTCTCACATGCTTCTCTGCTCCCTCCTCTTTCCTGGTGGCTTCTCCCCCCTCCCTTCTCTTCCCCGTTGCTCTGTCTTGCCCCATCGCATGGGCCAACTTCACACACACACACACACACACTTCTCCTCCTCTCTCTCCCTGCGCTCTCTCACATGCTTCTCTGCCCCATCCTCTTTCCTGGTGGCTTCTCCCCCCTCCCTTCTCTTCCCCGTTGCTCTGTCTTGCCCCATCGCACAGGCCAACTTCAGCCCTCCAGGTGTTTTGGACTTCAACTCACACCATTCCTCACAGCCTCAGGCCTCTTCCTTTTCCTCTCAGCCTGGGCAAACTTGGGCCCTCGCTCCCTCAGGATCGGGGTGAGAGAGAGGCAGCGAGGAGCGGGGGGGTCCTCCTTTTTTTGCTGCTTCCAAGAATAGAATACCCCTCTCCCTCCCTCCTTCCCTCCCTCCTTCCCTCCCTCCTTCCTATTTGGAGAGTCCCATCTAGAATTCAGTGTGATTTATTCAAGTTTTGGCCTACAACTCCCAGAAATCCCAGCTAATTTACCAGCTGTTAGGATTTCTGGGAGTTGTAGGCCAAAACCATCTGGAATGCGCATGCTCTGGCATACGAACTACTAATGAATTTTGTTAATAATTAAGTTACATTTTAGAAAATTTTGAAAAAATTTTGTAAGTCTTTCTATTACTAATCAACCCCCCCCCCCCCCATTAGATTTTCGATTTCCTATTTTTGGGTTCTAAACCATGCCTACTGCACACCCACAAAGTGCTATAAGAACTAATAATAATGCTAATAACATGAGTGGCAAGGTTGCTCACGTTGTTTCTTTAATCTGAAGGATTGCTGTGGGTGTCGTTAAGACAGCCCTATTTATAAATCCTCCCAAACAGGCCACATTGAGCAGCTGTTTGCTTTACTTATAAGCTGAGACCTGTCTGTATTCATAGGTGATTATTTTGAACAAGCAAAGGCTTTGAATGTTGTTCTTTTTGCAGGTGCCTCCCTATTTCCCTTGCTTAGCTGCCAGCTGTGTTGTTGGTCTGGGGCCACTTGCTAGAGGGTTCTTGTTGGCACCTGAAGAATATTTGTCTGCATGTGCACATACATGCAGAGGGATTACCCCCTAGCATGCACAAATGTGCACATTATTGCAGAGAGATTCAGCATTTTTGGATGCACAGAAGCAAGAAGATATGAAATAAGGGATTCTCAAATTCTTTGTGATTTCTACTCAGGTGGTGTCAATCAAATTCCTGCTATGTAGGATTCTTATTCTCAAGTACCTAAAGGGACCACACACAATATTTTTGTCACAGCTTGTGCCTTGCCAAGTCTTGACATGCTGCATGCTCTTGTGCTGCTGAGTTGTTGAATGAAGAAAGGCTGGTGGGATTTTTGCAGCTGCTTGGGAGAATAGAATTGGTCCAAGACATGCCAGTGGCTTTTTTTTGTATGTGTGTCAGGAGTGATTTGAGAAACTGCAAGTCACTTCTGAGGTTAGAGAATTGGCCTTCTGCAAGGACGTTGCCTGAGGCCACCCAGATGTTTTTGATGTTTTACCATCCTTGTGGGAGGTTTCTC
Source organism: Anolis apletophallus (assembly GCA_030556195.1). Classification (NCBI taxonomy): domain Eukaryota; kingdom Metazoa; phylum Chordata; class Lepidosauria; order Squamata; family Anolidae; genus Anolis; species Anolis apletophallus. Next base: position 113,768,793 of record JARBWK010000002.1, on the reverse strand, counting down.
TCATGTTCCCGCATGGGGAGCTGGAGCTGACAGACGGAGCTCATCCGCTCTCTCTCCAGATTTGAACCTCTGACCTGTTTATCTTCAGTCCTCCTGGCACAAGGGTTTACTCCATTGTGCCACCAGGGGCTCCTACTAGGCCAGTGGCTGAGATGATCTAAAAATGCCTGCTTCAGCTGCAGTGTAACAGAATTGCCATTTTGTTGGCAAGGCAATTTGTTTAAAACAGAGATGAGCAAAGTTGCTCTGGGGACATGCTTTGCCAGCGAGGTCCTTAACCTCTTCAGACTAAGGGTGTATGTGTGACCCCCCTGGGGACAGCATAATTTAAATTGGCCTCTCCTCCCCCCCTTCTTCCTTTGACTTTCCCTCCGGTTTTGGGTCTTGAAACAGTTTATAGCAGTTAAAGTAAATACAGCTAAAATTTTGTAACATACAAAAGTCAAACTGGAATGAATCTATTTTAAAAATCAAAACTATTACAAAGTAAACACCAAATAAACAATCCAGTACACTATGTAGGGCCCTGTTCCCCAAAGCAATCGGTTCTCAAGTGTCTGCCAAAACACAAAGGCCTTTACTTATCTGTAAAAACACAGCAGGGAGGTTGGCAGTGTAATATTTTTGGAAAGAGTGTTCTCACACTTGGAAGAAGCCACTGAGAAGACTCTGTCCTGTCTTCCCAACAGTTGTACCAGTACCTGCCCCTATGCACACCTCGAAGATCTGAAAACACAGACTCATATGAGAGAATAAAATTCTTCAGATAACTTGGATATGAGATACTAGCTGTACCCGGCACGCGTTGCTGTGCCCTATTTAGGAGATGCGGGAAAGTCTGAGTATGTAAGGGTTGGAATTGATGTTACTTATGGTCTTGGTGGGTGTGTGCATGTGTATATATGTATGTGTGCATATATGTGTGTACATGTGTATATGTGTGTATGTATATATGTGTGTGCATGTGTATATATGTGTGTGCATGTGTATATATGTATACGTGTGTATGTATATGTGTGTGCATGTGTATATATGTATATGTGTGTATGTATTTATATGTGTGAATGTGTTTATGTGTGTATGGATATATATGTGTGAATGTGTATATATGTATATATTGCTATATATTGTTATGGCATAGTGTGGTGGGCTACCCCAGAGCTCCGGGAGGCCAGCAGCCCAACGTGGGCCTTGAGGCAAGGCCCTCAGGGCAAACAAAGGGATTCTCCTGGGGACCAAAGGCCACAGTGCAAGCCGGTGGTGCCTCCAGCTAAGGACCCCAGCAAGCCCGAGGCCCCAGAGAGAAGGAAGGCCAAACCCCCAAAGAGAAGTGAAAGAAGGGAGGGTATACGAAGGGCAGCGGCAAGGTGGCGGCAGCAACCCCGTTCCATCTGTCTTCACCATGTGCCATCCGGGGGTAGTAGCGGTGAGGCCAGCGCCCCCACGCCTCCTCCTTCTTGACCCTCCATCCTCCGGAGGGCAGCCTCAGTGGTGGGGAAGCCTCTCTCCCCCAGCGGAGTGCAGCGGCAAGCTGTGGGCTCCCACAGCACCCGGGAGCCCTCCGTGTGGACACCGCTGTTCCGTGGTGGCCGCCATCTTTCATGGCGTCACTTCTGGCCGGGAGGGGGGCGTGACTTCCGGTTGTCATTCTTTGGGTGGCAGTTGCCACCCGGACCCTTTTCCTGGCGGACTGACTTCCGGCGGAGCCTTTTCGGCCGGGCCGGAAGTGGTTTGGCCACCATTTTAGTTGTAGTTTTTTGGGGGTTTCCCCCTGTGGTCCAGTGCTGCCTCCCCAGAGAGTCGTAGAAGCGACTGAAGCGGCGGTGAGTGGCTGGGGGTTCCCTCAGCGATGGAGGCAAAGGGATGCGGAGGAGGAGGTAAGGCTACGATCCTTCCCCCCTCGCTGCTCTTTCCTCCTCCTCTGCCTTGTCCTCTTTCTCCTTGCCGGCTCCATTGGCCATTGGCATTCACTAAGCGCCGCAATGCTTGGTGTGAATGGTGGTTTTTTGGGGGTCGTATTTAGGGGTCTTGCGAGGTATGTAGGGCGGGGTTTTTGTGCCCCGAATGTACCTTGTGGTATGTGGGAATGTGTTCGGTGGTTGTTGTGGTTCTGGGGCTTATAGTTTTCCCGTCTATAAGCGTCAATGCACGGACACTCTCTTTTTATATATATAGATTAGGCTTTATAGTCACAACCAGCATTTGAATTGTGCCCAGAAAGAACATCAGATTCTATGTTAGATCCCACAGAAAAAAACAGCAGAAGTTTCAAAGTGTAGTCCCAGCTGGGCAGGGATTCCCAGTAGTTTAAATGTGAAAAAAATTCAAAATCAGATTTAGATGTCTGGTTACCCCCTTTTTGTGTTGTTTTAGGGTTTTAGAAGGTCTCTGTGGAAGAAAAGAACCAGCACAGTTGCCTATCACATTTTAGAAGAATGCCATCTGTGACACTCAGTATAGCCAAAAAAGTTCTCAAGAAGGAATTGCACTAACTAGTAACAAGATTAAATAAGTTTGTTTCAACTGATTTTTTAAAGGTAGATATGTTGTCTATGAGATTAAAAAAAATCTTAAAAATCAATATTAGTATAATGTCTTTATTAGAGTAACCCATTAAAATATGCTTTTGCTCTTGGCAATACTGGAATGAAACCCGAACTACCCCAGCACTTGCCAGATCAATGGTAAGGAAGCTGTAGTCCTCCAGATTGTTATACTAGAACTCCCATCTGACTTACTCAGACACCAAAAGCTTATTCTTAATGACACCTAGGCTAATCTAATAAAAGTTTCCATTGAAATATGTAATATTCTAATGTGTTTTGGTGGTATGGATGCAAATCCTCAAGGCTGAGAATTAGATCATTGTGTTTCTTTCAGGTGGGTTTAAGGAGGGATGTCCCAGTGCCCCAAACTTTACTCCATAGGGAAATTTAATATTCTGAGTAGACACACTTAGAGTTCAAACTTTAAATATTTTAATGTCAAAACAATTGGCTTTTGTTTGTAACTGTGATCTACATGTTTTGACAAATTTAGAAAATCAGCCTGTTGACTTTCAGTTTTATAACACTGAACTCCAGATGAGTCAGAGGATTTTTGGAAGAAAACACCATGAAATTAAATATAAGGTGTTTCCTCTTAAGTAAATTCATCTTAAAAGTTGGAGAATATTTTTATGTTCTGTTTCTATTTGCATTGTTTTGTACATTATGATTTGTCTTATCAACTCTGCTCTTGATATCCTGCAGTTACTTCTGGTATGGTTTTGTTTACTTCTGTGTCCCTTTGACACGACACAGTTACAATATAATGTAACCAACATTAACTGTCATTATGGCATCCTATCATATGGTCATAGGACTATATCTGTATAATGCAAAAGAGCTCCAGGTCACAACAAGGTCTAGATCAGGGTGAACAACTTGGAAGAGCGCAGTTTTCCACGTAGGAACCAGAGTAGGGTATGAAAACCCACCTATGCAAAAATTGCACCCTCCCCCTAAAGAGATGGGGTATTTATTGTTGAACAGTAGTGTACTGTGGGTGTGTGTAATCCATGTAAATGAAAATTCACCACTCCTACCATCTCTTCACATGGGGCATTTTTGCCCCAATTTGCCACTTTGCTGTGTGGCAAAGGTGGGGCCTGCTGTGCTGCCATCACACAACAAATGGTAAGCCCTACCCACATTCCTCCCAAAGGGGGGTGGAAACACTGAAAGGCGCTTCCTCTACCACTACGAGGAGGAAAGTACAAATTGGGTTGCTCTGACGGAGCTGCCCTTACTTTATTCTCCCTTTCCCCATATGATGCGGGTAAAGGTGGCGGGGCAATACACGTTGCTATGCATTGCTGCCCTTTTCTCCCATCTGATGGGGACATGGACAGAGTGTTAACACACTCTGTCCCATCCCCATAATGTGGTGAGGAAGTAGGGAGGGCATGTTATCAGTGCAACTGCGGGCCATGTGAAGAAGTCCCTAGAAGCTTCATGGAGTGGAGGGAAAACACATTTTTGCCTCATACAAATGGTGGAGAAATTGTGGAGTGGGAGACCAGAGATCTCATCACAAAGGGTTAATTTCAATGGTGTACGCCGGTTAAACCCTAGTCATCCATGGAGTTCACTGGCTCCCAACAAATGATGCTGGCAGGGCTTCATGGGTGATGTAGGGTTGAACCGGCACATGCTGCCACTGCAATTGGGGGAAGCTGTACAGCCGACACTTCCCCCATGGGATCACATAAATCAGGAACCAAGTGATGTGGTGCATGGAGTGCCAGGTTCCCTATGTCTCCTGACAACGCATGGTGATTCTGGAGGTCATGTGACAATTACATTAGAAGTCACAAAAATGGCTTTGGAGTAAATGCTCCCCATATCTCTACCACCAGTGTAGATTGTATTAGGTATAGGATGACATGGTTTAATACTGAGCTGTTAAGTGGTTTGATACACAAATAAGTGTATCAGTCTGTTCCCATTTTACTTTTACATATACTCACGCATAAGTCTGTTCCAGAGATTATTGTATGCTTATGGGTAACTGCTTAAATACCAGAGAAAGCATTCTTTATGGATTCAAGATCCTACAGTGTTATGGGTTATTTATTTATGTCAGAAGCAAATTGAGAATACTGTTATAAGGCAGTCTTTCTCAACCGCTGTGCCTCGGCACACTAGTGTGCCGTGAGCGATCAGCTGGTGTGCCGCAAGAAAACCTCTTACCCCCGCTTTTCTTCCCCCTCCGAGGTTTTCCCGTGGCACACCAGCCGATTGCAGAACAGCTGATGGGGAACACAACCCTCTCTAGGACCTAGACCTAGAGAGGCAGGGGAGAGGCAGGGGAGGTTCAGGAGGGGAGGGGCCTGGCGACGCTCTCCTCCTCCTCCAGAAATGAGCCCACAGGAGGAGGAGGCGCGAACCTGGTGCGAACCGGGAAAATGGCTCCCCGCAGGGCCCAGGACCTGCCTGGGAGATGAGTTTGTCTGGCTCGGCTCGCATCTTCTGCGGAACCTGGCGGAAGAGGCAAGCCGCCCAAATCCGCCTCCCAGGCAGGGCCTGTTCCCCAGGCTCTCCCTTCGCTTGTGAGGGAGAACTGGGGAAACGGAGCCAATCTCGGGGCTTGCCTTCTCCCAAACCGCTGTTTGGGAGAAGGCAGGGCCTGAGAGGCGCCTGCTCTGTTTGCCCAAGCCTCCCTCCGCATGCGAGACCAGCTCGGGCAAACAGAGCAGGCGCTTCTTGGGCCTTGCCTTCTTCCAAACAGCGATTTGGGAGAAGGCAAGGCCCCAGAGTGCCTGCTCCGTTTGCCGAGCCTCCCTCTGCATGCGAGAGAGGCTCGGGCAAACGGAGCCAATCTAGGGGCTTGTCTTCTCCCAAACCGCTGTTTGGGAGCAGGCAGGCCCCGAGAGGCGCCTGCTGCGTTTCCTTGCAGGGAGCCTTTCTCCTGGTTCGCGGCTCCACCAGGCCCGGCGGAGCCGCAAACCGGGAGAACGGCTCCCCACAGGGCCCAGCCCCTCCCTCCTCCCCCTCCTCTTCGCTGCGGTTCCCTCCGGCTCCCTGTCAATTTTCCCCAAACTCCATCTGTGTTCACTTTTGGGCATATTGAGTATTCATGCCAAGTTTGGTCCTTATCCAACATTGTTTGAGTCCAGAGTGCTTTCTGGATGTAGGTGAACAACAACTCCAAAACTCAAGGTCAGTTAACTATATGTATTATTGTGTTAACACGTCATTCTGTGTCATTTTGGTTGGTGGTGTGCCCCAGGATTTTTTAAATGTTAAAAGTGTGCCTCAGCTGAAAAAGGTTGGGAAACACTGTTATAAGGTATAAAAAAACACAGAGTTTTTAAAATTGGCATTATACTAGATTTTCTTTGACCAGAAACTGGCAACTTCAAGTGCCTCAGGTATCGCTGTAAGAAGTTCCTCCATTGTGCATGTGGCAGGGCCCAGACTCCATTGTATTAAGTGGTCTGTGATTTGCTCTTGTTCACACTTGCATGGCTTGGACTGTACTTTGTAGCCCCATGTCTTAAGATTGGCTCTGCATCGTGTGGTACCAGAGCACAGTCTGTTCAGTGCTTTCCAAGTTGCCTAGTCTTCTACCGTGTTTCCCCGAAAGTAAGACAGCGTCTTACTTTCTTTTGACCCCCCAAATCCCCCCTAAGGCTTACTTTCGAGTGCGGCTTACATTACCGTACCGAAAGCTGCTTTCCCTTGGCCGCCTCCTCCTCCGCCTCCTCCGCCCGCCGCTTGCCTCCTCCTCCGCCTCCAGTCCTCCCGCCGCCACTTGCCACTGCCGCCGCCTCCCTCCGCCTCGGTGCCGCCTCCCCCGCCGCCGCCTCCCCCGCCGCCACTTGCGCTACGCCGCCTCCCTCCGCCTCGGTGCCGCCTACCTCCGCCGCCGCCTGCCTCCGCCGCCGCTTGCCACCGCCGCTTACCTCCGCCGCCGCTTAGCACCGCCGCCTTACCTCCGCCGCCGCTTGCCTCCGCCGCTGCCCAGCACCGCCGCCGCTTACCTCCGCCGCCGCGCTTAGCACACGCGCTGCAGCCTCCTCCATAATAGCGGCCCCACGCCTGCGCCAGGCGCTGCTGCGCCAAGGCGCAGCCTCAGCCGAATTCTGCGCATGGGCTTGAATATCTGAGCGCTGGGGACGGAAAGAGACGCGCGATCTGGCGTAAGCCGCTGGCAGCCCAGGTTTCGCCCATGCGCAGACATTCGCGCATGATGGGCAGAAGGCCTGAGCTGCCCATGCGCGGTTATTGGCCAGCGCTGGGCGCTAGCGCTTACGCCAGACGCTGCCAGCTAGCCTTCGCCCATGCGCAGAGATATTCGCATGGGCAGAAGGCCTGAGGCGCCCCTTCGCAGCCGCGCCTGGCGAGGCGTGGGTCGCGGCGGGAGGAGGAGGCAGCGGGCGGTGCCAAGCGGGCGGCGGTGGCAAGCGGCGCGGCGGTGGCAAGCAGCGCGGAGGCAAGCGGCGGCGGTGCCAAGCGGGGCGGCGGAGGCAAGCGCGGCAGCCAAGCGGCGGCAGAGGCAAGCGGCGGCGGTGCTAAGCGGCGCGGAGGCAAGCGGCGGCGGTGCGGCAAGCGGCGCGGAGGCAAGCGGCGCGGAGGGCGGCGGAGCCAGCGGCGGCGGCGGCGGGCAGGCAAGCGGCACGTAGGCGAGGCGGAGGAGGCGGCGGCAGCGGCAAGTGGCGGTGGGGAGGCGGCGGCGGGGGAGGCGGCGGCAAGCAGCAGCGGCGAGGCAAGCGGCGGCGGGGGGAAGCGGAGGAGGAGGAGGCGCGGGAGGCGGGACCGAGGGCGGGACTGAGTGACGCGGGCGGCGGGGTACGGCTTACATTCGAGTACGGCTTACATTAGCCGACCCCGGACACCCGATCGTCTTACAATCGGGGTGTCATACTTTCGGGAAACACGGTATGTGTCCAGAAGAGAGTTTCTCATCCGGCATCAGCCACTGATTGAGGTTCCAGGTTTTAACCTGACATTTTTGGACTCTTGCTTGCTGATGTTCCTGTGAGTATCTCTGTAGATCTTAGGAAGCTATTTCTTGATTTAAGTCATTGTCATGCTGGCTGATTTCTGAACAGAGTATGGGCCGGAAATGTCAATGCCTTGGTCCTTTCATTGGTGGCTGCTACTTCCCCGCAGATATCAGGTGATACAATATCAGCTAAACAATATAATTTCCCCAGCAGTGTTGGGTGTAGACAGCCTGTGATAATGCAGCATGTCTCATTAGGAGCCACATCCACTGTTTTAATGTGGTGAGATGTATTCCAGACTGGGTGTGCGTATTCAGAAGCAGAGTAACAAAGCGCAAGAGCAGATGTTTTCACTGTATGAGAAGACTACTTTACCACTATTAAGCATGGCTTTTGTTCTCTCCTCCTTCTTTTGGCAATGCATTTTCTCCACTCATGTTTCACATGCAATTTAATTGAAGTCTGAACTTTTTAGACAAAGATATTCCCCCTTGTTTACACTAAGAATTGCTATTATCGTGGCATGATGGGTACAACAAGGAAAATCAGGCATGATAGGTAAAACAAGTAAGCAAGTTTACAGTCCTCCTCTTTATAGCAAAACTAGGCACTTCTGTTCCATCTGCCAACCAATCTCAGACTTATCTCACAGCCCTTATCAGAAAATGTCCTGTTCTTCTCAATAGTTTGGAACATTCTGACAAGATCGGTCCCAGCTCAGAATTGCCTCAGGCCATTGTTGTGGAATACCTGGACAGGTTGCAAGTCTTGGGTGAGGCTTTAACATGATGTCAATGAAGCTAGAGCTAGCAGGGTTTTACTGATTGAAAACTTGTCCTAAGACTGCTGTAAATGACTGCATCCCAGGCAGAACTTGTATGTTGTATCAAGAGACTTATTGACGGTGCGGCCCTTCACCCGCAACCGTCTGTAAAAAGTTTGGGGGTCCGGCTGGATGCCCAGTTGTCTATGGAGGAGCAGATTGCCTGCGCCTGCAAGACAGCCTTCATTCATCTACGTCAGGCAAAACGCCTGGCTCCTTACCTCTCCTGCTGCGACCTGGCCACAGTGATCCAAGCCACGGTCATCTCGAGGCTCGATTACTGTAATGTGCTGTACATTGGCCTACCCTTGTCGGCAATCCGGAAACTTAAGCTGGTGCAGAACGCTGCAGCGCATCTGCTCTCGGGAGCCTTAAGATCCGACCATGTGACTCCACTCCTGCGCGAACTGCACTGGCTTCCAGTTGAATTCCAGGTAATCTTCAAGGTGTTAGTTCTAACTTTCAAGGCCTTATATGGTTTGGGGCCAGTGTACCTGAAGGAGCGGCTTACCCCTTATGTGCCCAGGAGATCACTGCGCTCAGAGGGACTTAACCTTTTGGATGTGCCTAATATCAGGGTTTGCAGATTGGCTACTACACGCCGGAGGGCGTTTACGCAGCAGCGCCAGCTCTGTGGAACGGCCTCCCGAAGAGATCCGGGCTATCCGGGCTCTCTTGCCGTTCATGAAGCAATAAAAACATGGCTGTTTAGGCAGGCATTCGGCCCATAGCCAACTGCCACTATCTGCACCTATGGGTTCGTTGTTAGCATGCCATTGCTAATTATTGCTATTGGCTGGCAATATGTTTTAATTCAGGTGTTTTAACTGTTTTACTGTATTTTAATGTATTTTACTTGTTTTATTCGCACTAATTTTGTGAACCGCTCTGGGCGCCAGAGAGAGTGGTATATTAAGTCGAACTTAATAAATAATAATAAAATAAATAAATATATGACTTCAGTTCATCATTTCTTCCAGTGCCCTCATGCAAGATTCTTAAATGACTTTGGCCTAAGAAAATCAAATCATTTAAATCAATTATTTGTTCTAAATATCCTCTTCATTTTAGAAAGTAGGTCCTAAAATACCTAATATGATAGGAAAACACAACACAGGAATCTGTTTTATACCCTTGCTTCTGAAGGGGGAAGGAGGATCCAAAATGATCATTCTCTTTTCTTGGATTTCTGCTCATCCTTAGATATAAATTAGATAGTGATACACTATCAGAAGAAACAGGATAGCTGAATTATGAAGCTTGGGGAGGGGACTTGGATAGTATACATAATTAATTAGCTACTCTGGCTACTGATCATGTACTGAAGATTCTGAAAGTTGATGCCCAAAAAGAAAAAAAATCCAAGATCTTTTCCAAGAGTATGCTTTGCATTTTGGATTCACGGAAGAAAATAGAGACATATATCAAAATGCTCTAAAGATGGCTGGGTTTAAACATTATTTATTTAGCATTTTTATACCCCACTCTTGAGCAAGAATTTTTTAATACTTTAGAGCAACTAACAATTTGTTAGTTTAATGGTTTATTAAGAATATAGAATGATAGAATCATAAAATTGGAAGAGGACAGAACATGTTTTTCTTCTTTGCATAAAAGGTATTCTACTCAAAACAACTCTGTGAAATTTGTAAATAAGACATCCCAAACTCTGAAGTTTCTTATCAGTCCAGGATTTTTTCCATTAGAGTTTCTTGACACCTGAGAAACTGGTTTTTCAACCATTTGGTGAATATTTTCAAATGCTCTCCCTAGCCATAGTTAATTTACACAAACCAATGCATATCAATAAGGACCACCGAGACCTAAAAAGTCTGACTATTTGGGAGAAAATTCTGACTAGATGACCATATATCTACTCAGTCTTTGATGCAGATGCTGCCTGCTGACGAAAAACATAGACTCTCTCTCCTTTATATGTTTAAATAAAAATAAAGCAGGAATAACAAGAAAGGAATTGAAATTATCTTTCAGTAAAGCATCCACTAACACCCTTTTAAACATATGGCATCTTCAAACAGAGGATTTTTCTTTCGAATTGCCTAAAATAGGGATGACCATCTTAGCTGAGAAGGGCCAGTGAACGTCATAGATATCAACAGGTAATGTTAGATAGAGGTGACCCATGAGGAAATATAGTACTGTGTCTCTTCCCAGTCTTCCACAATAGTTGTCAAACTGGGAAAGTTACTTAACCTCATAAAAAAGCTCTTGGCCAAGATGCAGAGAAAAGAATACTGGGAATGGAGGAGAGGGAAAGCATTACAATATATTTTATTCTATGCCTTGTTTCTGGAGAAAAATGCTCTGACTTAAGGCGGGGTGGGGGGGGAGAGTTAGCAGGAACACTGAAACCTTCTTTCAGAGCTTAGTAATAGAAAATGAATCCGTTAAAGAGTCTCAACATGGAGCAAATAATTAGTCCTTTGCAGAGGTTTTCAATTTTTTTGACAGATCCATGCTGCTCTGTCCAGATTGGAGTGGATAGCAGCTCCCCTGGATTTATGAGGAGTCAACAGGCATGAGGCTCAAGGGGCATGTTGCATATACTTGTGTATTGTTTAACAGTCTTCTTGCATCCCTCCATAACCCAGACTTTATTAAAATGGGAAAGACACACAAGAATCATCTCTTGTCTTTGGCTTCCCCTCCTAGTAGAGCTAGCACTGTTCACATGTGGTCTTGACAAAGCATTCCCCATGGAGTAAAGAAATAAAGAATTGCAAAGTGCTTGTAGAGATACTCATAAAGCTTAATACCCTTGCATTGTGTTCACAGCAAATTATGGCTTTGACTCAAAAGGAAGGGAGATGATGTCTCGGTAGAACAGATAAAAATAAGCTTGCAGAAGAAATCCAGATGAAGGCAAACTTTTCTCACCAGCAGAAGGCATAGGCCATCGAAATGCGCACTGAGCTGGGCAGGGAAGGTGACAGGATCCAAATGAAAAGTATTCAGCTATGCATTTCAGAGTCTCCTCTTGTTTGAAGATAAAGCTTGGAAAAGTCACTAAGCTCATTTGAAGATTCTGGAAGCTGTGATCAAAGACTGAGGAGGGTCATTCTCCATGCTCTGACTAAAGCATAGAACCAACCTGTACTTCCTAGTGCAATCCTACCCAATCCAATATTCCGATTCCAATTTATGGTTTCTTTTGTCTTGCCCATCTCCTAATTGTGATATTATTCTGCATAATGAAGCATTTTGCTGTCTTGATGAAAGCTGGGAAGCATGACAAACAACTTCAGAGTGCGATCAAAATAACAATAGTTATTAAGGAGCAGGAACAAACAAGCTAGGGGAGGCTGTGGCAGTTTACTTTTGCCTGAGTCAACTGGGAAGGGCAAGATTCTACCTCTTTCATTGATTTGCTCCTCTGCTGAGCTAATTGCGTTCAAACTACTTTTACCATTTTCACTTTGTTTGTAGCAATGGAGGGGAGCTGAAGACAAAGGGAGAAGTGGTAAGAAGGGAAAGAAACTAGGTCATTTTAAAAGTAGCTGAAAAGTGGGGTGACAGAGATTTAATAAAGACTGTCTGAAAAATCAGAATAGTTGGAGCTACTTCTGTAATAGTTTAGTAGCCCTTTAAAAAGCGCTTATATGGATCACATGGCCATTTTTGGTATTGTTATTAGTCAGAATTGTTGAAGTGCAAGGTACTTACATAGCATGTGCATCTTGTATTGAAATCTCCATCCTTGTTTTTTTATTGTGATATATAGTCGCCCTAGTCAGAGAATAACAATTGTCTTTTTTCTAGATCTAGTTTGGCTCTTAGTATTGAATTTAAATAATTTCTATCCAACCTTTCTTCTAAAGGAGTCTAAAGCAATTGGCAGTATGAAACACAGAACATGGAAAGTTGCTTTAAAAAGCAATTAGATACAAGAGTTATAGTGTATTGCTGCAATGTTATATGGTTCAATGTAGTGTAGTAGTTCTGCATGCCAGTCTATGCTAGGCTGAGACATATATCACCACCACCCACCACCCCCAGAACTTACAGTATTTGACAAACCTCTCCCAACCCTTATGTGACTCATGGGATGTGAGCAGGTCCAGAGCACCATCTGGCTATATCTCTCTAGTTAGACACAAAATTATTATAGGGAAATGGGCCAAGATCCACTGGAATTCTCCACAGATGTAATGGTTTGAATTTGGCTGTAGGGATACTGTGGTGGTCAGATGAATTGATATATACAGAAGGTTTTTTTAGCCTACTTGTTCCCCATGAAACAAAGAAAGGCCATGGGAAGGGATTTCAGAAACTTTACATCAAATCAGGGGAAATTGTGTTTTTGTGCTATATAGAGGGAGGAAGCACCTAAACAGGACATACTCAGGTGTAAAGAGAAAGTTTAAAAGCAATTCAGTAAATAACTATTTTAAAACTATTTTAACAATTTTAAACAGTTTAACAGTTAAAATATAATCATAATGATAAAAGATGTCGCATAGCCCAATAAAGAGACCTTCTACAATGGTCATTTAGCAATATATGACCTACGTACATAAGAAAGTCTTTGTCTGCTGGCAGAAAGAGGGGGCAACCTATACTAAGCCACAGATAGGTAACTCTCAAGATACTGTTAGACTTTATGTCTCAGCACATCTAGGCAGAATAACACGGAAAAATTGTTTCTTTTACAATTTTTGGTGTACCAAATAGATGTTGCGATGCAGCTCTCATAAATAATTTCTGAATTGTCACACCATGCAAGGTTTTTAGTGAAACGGCCAATTTTGTTTTACAATTATTGTGAAATTATGATATATTTTCTTTCTTGACAGTAATTTGTATGCTTTTTAGATTGCTCATATCTTTGTCAGCCATAATCGTCATTATGCAACATGTATTAGAGACTTTGTCTGTTAAAATACCACAAAATACATTTCTGATCATGTAGAATCTTGCTTGGGCATGCCAGAGGCATGGACACTAGAGGATGAGGAGGTGGGCAATGATGGCGATCAGATGCAGATGGAAGCTGATGCTGATCCTGAATTTGTGGCATCAACATCCAGGTTGTTTTGTGTCAGGAGTTGTGACACTGAATGAAGAAAGGCTGGTGGGATTTTTACAGCTGCTTGGGAGAATAGAGCGGGTCCAAGACATGCCAGTGGCTTTTGTGTGTGTGTGTCAGGAGCAACTTGAGAAACTGCAAGTCGCTTCTGGTGTGAGAATTGGCTGTCTGCAAGGATGTTGCCTGAGGATGCCCAGATGTTTTTGATGTTTTACCATTGTTGTGGGAGGCTTCTCTCATGTCCCCACTTGGGGAGCTGGAGCTGACAGAGGGAGCTCATCCATGCTCTCCCCAGATTTGAACCTCTGACCTGTTGGTCGTCATTCCTACCAGCACAAGGGTTTAACCCATTGTGCCATCGAGGCTCCACCAACATCCGGTGATCCTCATTTAGTATTTCATGCAGATCTGAATGATCTGGTAATAGATTTAGGTTTATTGAAGAGTTGGGCAGAACTGCTTGGATCAAGGCTGCAAGGGTGGATTTTTTTTGTCATTGGTGAAAATCTTAACATTTTTCCACTGTGATGAAAATTTAACTAAATATTTCAGCCAAGCTGACAGTGTGACCTTTTGCTGTGACATCAGTGGATTTTTGTGCACCACATAAGTGATGGAAAGATAAAAGAAGGTGTTTTCGTTGGCCCACAAATCCAAGATGTGATTAAGGACAGCCACTGTTCTTCTACAGGGTACAGAACATGTTCCGTGGACAGCCTTAAATAATGTTTGTAACTTTGCAGGCAGGTATAAAGAACCAGATTATCTCCAACAGGTTGAAAGTCTGCTTCAGGCATACAAATCAATGAAGTGCAACATGTCACTGAAGATACATTTTCTTCATTCTCAGCTGGACTTCTTTTTAGACAACCTGGGTGCTGTGAGTGACAAACATGGTGAAGGTTTCATTGGGACATTGCCAAAATGGAGAAATGGTATCAAGTGGAAAGGTAAGTGGAATCTGTCTATGTTGGGTGACTATTGTTGGACTCTCATCCAGGAAGCTTTGGACAGTGATTGTAAATGAAAATCTGTGGTAAAAATGTTTTTGTTTTGTTTACTGATTACAGCATTACTGTTATAATGTATGCTACTATAGACATACAGCAATGCTTAGACTGTAGTTTTAAATTTTGAATAATATGTCTTAATAGATTTTAACAGTGAATTTTAATACTGTTTATATTTAATTCTGTTGCAATGTTTGCATATTTTCCTATTTTAAATTTTATGCTAATGTTTTAATGTTATGGGATATAATCATAGAATCATAAAGTTGGAAGAGACCTCATGGGCCATCTAGTCCACCCTGCCAAGAAGCAGGAAAATTGCATTCAAAGCAATTTCTTAGCAAGAAAATTGCATTTTTGAAAAATTGTATGTGATACAGACATAATAAATTCATAGTTGTGTTCAGTGCATAAAATCTACTTAGTTCGCCCAAAATTGTGGAGGAAAAAAAATTCTCAAAAAATTGTTGCCTAGTGTAAATAGGCATATTTACACTGGTCTGCTTCTGAAATCTGCCTAGCACAGAGGCAAAGAATGTGCAGGCCATTGCTTAGTACAAGCTTGCTACATATTGCACCCTTCTCCTCAAAAGAGAATTGTACTTTCTTTGCCTTTGTTAGCAATGTCTGACAACCAGGTGGTTGTACATAGTAGAAATGTTACACCCTGACCGATTTGAAAAAGGCTCCCAAGAGAGATGCAGATAAGGACAAGAGGCACTTGCTCTGACTTGCTAGTTGCCATGTTTACATTGCATCACCTTGAGAAAACAGTCAAGATCCAAATCTGATTACAGAAGCAACAACTTGCAGCCACAAACATTAAGCCAAGAATGTACACATGAAGTACATGACTAACAGCTGGTTGTGGTGCTTTGTACTTGATACAGATATTTGATGTATGGAATGTTGCCATTGGTTGAAAAACTCAGGTGCTGCTCAAACTACACAACTACTTTGTAAGCATTGCTTCCAATGTTGTTGGAATGTTTGCTTTTTAAGATGCAATTGACTGTAAAACAACAACTCAATTTTAGCTGGTTGGTGAATCAGAAAAAAAAGCAACCATCTGTGCAGAAATAATCACTTTATGGCTGGCCAATAAAGAGAATGGAAAAGTCAGGTATGTTCATGATGAGCAGATTTCAGGGCTATTATATGCTGTATGTGTTTCAATCTAATGCATAGATCAGGAAAACTGGGGGATTGGGGGGTTGCATCTGAATATTTTTCCTGCTTCCCCTGAGACTATTTGATACACACAACCAAAGAAGAATTTGCATAAGGAAATTGTCCAACATTGTCATCTTCTTAATGCACTGTATAATGTAAAGACACTGGGTAGCCTGCCTGCTGAAAAAACAAAAGAACAATAACAGGGTCTAGAGAAGGACTGTAACTACTGTGTAAGCAGAGTGATAAAGAAGAATATGTCGACATATTATAGACCAGTGTTTCTCAACCAGTGTGCGGGGGCACACTAGTGTGCCGTGAGCGATCATCTGGTGTGCCGTGGGAAATTGGAACCTCCAGGAAAGGGGGGGGGGATTCTAGTGTGTTGAAGTATTAAAACCCTAAGAAACATACCTCGATAAAGGCACAAAATCACAAATACCCCCCCTCCCCACCCGTTGTCTATTTGGTCTCTCCCTCTCCATGCATTGGGAAGGCCCACCTCCCTTTCCCCAAGTAGAGACCTCCCCATGCCTCCTGGGGGCTCTACGTGGGAAGTTTGGCCCAGTTCTATCATTGGTGGGGTTCAGAATGCTCTTTGATTGTAGGGGAACTATAAATCCCAGCAACTACAACTCCCACATGTCAAGGTCTATTTCCCCTGAACTCCATCTGCGTTCATATTTGGGCATATTGAGTATTCATGCCAAGTTTGGTCCTGATCTAACATTGTTTGGGTCCACAGTGCTCTCTGGATATAGGTGAACTACAACTTCAAAACTCAAGGTTAATGCCCACCAAACTCTTATAGCATTTTCTCTTGGTTATGGGAGTTCTGTGTGGGAAGTTTGTGTCTTTCTGCCATTCCTGCCAGGATATCTATGTTGAGTTCATCGAAACAGGCCCAGGTTTCACACTGAGTGTATAAATACATTTAAAAACATATTAATTATATGTATTACTGCGTTCGAGTGTCATTTTGTGTCATTTTGGTTGGTGGTGTGCCCCAGGATTTTGCAAATGTAAAAAGTGTGCCACGGCTCAAAAAAGGTTGGGAAACACTGTTATAGACAATGATACTTATATATTGTCTGAAAGTCAGTATCAAGACATACACAATACAAATTCCACAAAAAAACATATAAAATGTCAGCAGAAAGAAATGTCAGCAATACATTGAAATCAGCAGTAATAGCACAAAGGATATACACCAAATGAAATTTCAATGTACATATAAGTAACTATACAGTATAAGCAATATGAAATTGCTTGAGGCCACATCTGGAGTACTGTGTACAATTCTGGTCACCACACCTCAAGAAGGATATAACGGAACTGGAAAAGGTACAAAGAAGGGCAACAAAAATGATCCAAGGGATGGAGCAGCTCCCTTAGGAAATCAGGTTGCAACGCCTTGGTCTTTTCAGCCTTGAAAGACAGCGTTTAAGAGGTGACTTGATCGAAGTGTATAAAATCATGCATGGGATAGAAAAGGTGAATAAAGAAAAAATATTTTCTCTGTCACCCAACACTAGGACTAGGGGGCACTCCCTAAAGCTCCAAGGTAGGAAAGTTAGGGCTAATAAAGGGAAATATTTTTTCACCCAGAGGGTCATTGGGTTATGGAACTCACTTCCAGAGGAGGTTGTGACAGCTGTCAGCCTGGACAGCTTCAAGGCAGGATTAGACAGATTCATGGATACCAAGGGAATCAGTAGTTACTGAAATGGACATCCAAGTGCCACCTCTGTGTTGATGGAGGCAGGCAGGATTTTCCCCGGGTACTGGTTGTGGGGGTCGGGAGCAGGTGAGGGTTTTGCCCTCCTTTCTGCTAGAGATCCCTGTGTACAACTAGTGGGCCACTGTGTGACACAGAATGCTGGACTAGATGGGCTGAGGCCCGATTCAGCGTGGCTCTTCTTATGTTCTTATGTTCTTAAATATAAGCAAACACACATACATACAGAATACCCTCCATGATCCCCTTAGAGGTAATAAGTAATGTGTATAGTCTATACAATAAAATTCCGGTCAACTTTGCAATATTACATATAAAAGTAAGGACTGAGTAGACGAGAGCCTGTTGCTGAAAGCAAGGGCTAAATAGTCTAACAAACCCACGAAAACCACAAAAAGGGGACAGGAATAGTGCCCTAGCAATAAGTCCTAAGTAGGTGGTGAATATGTCAAATCCTCCATAGTAAAGGGCTAAAGTGAAAAAAGCGCATGTAGTGGGAACTGCACAGAATAGAAATGAAGCTCTCGGGGGAGAGCGGGGGCTATGTCAACACGGAGATTCCAAGCAGAGCAAGGATAGACCAAAGCAAACGATAACTGAAAAGTCAATCTGCGAGAGTCCCTGCCCATGCACAAGGGGAGGATAGGCTGTATGGTTGGTCGCCGATTTGATGCGGATTAAATGGATGAGTAATCCGGATTAAAGAATAGCATGTATAAGGAGTAAGAGTAGATCAACAGGACATTGATGAATGTCCTCGAGGCCTATATGATAAAAGTCTTCGAAGTCAGCCAATTGTCTTCGTAGTCAGCTGACGAGTAGTATCAACCAATCAAGGGCCCATTCCCCTTTTCCCTTTAAAGAGGGCTTTTTCAAGGCAGTGATAAAAACACAATGTGGAAGAAGTCCAACAGTAGAAATATATTAATCTAAAAGTCGAGATATATATAATTATACTTGTAGTACCCTGAAAAGAGGTAGAAAATGAAGGAGAAAATTTAAAAAGGCAATGAAATGTGCTGAAGTGATATAATCCAGCAGCAAGACATGGAAATAATAATACATACCATCAGGAGATGAGGAAGAAGACGGCAGAAGATGTGCACATCATGAGTCAGTATTAGGTAAGAATATAGTGAGAGGGTGGGTAAAATTTATGGGAGAGAAGAGGAACAGGTGTATTATGTAAAAAGTGTAGAAATGCTTAAGAATTCCATACATCAAATACAGGAGCAGCTAGCTGGGTGTCAGCTGCATAAGATCTCTACTGACCAGAAGGTCATGAGTTTGAGGCCTGCCCGAATGGGAGTGAGCTCTCGACCAATTTGTGTAGCTTGTTGTTGACCTTTGCAACCCGAAAGACAGTTGCATCTGTCAAGTAGGAAAATTAGGTACCACTTTGTGGGGAGGCTAAATTTAACTGATTTCTGGAATGTTAAATTGCCTCTATGTCTGTCTATATATGTTGTATGTCAATGGTATTGAATGTTTGCCTGTATATGTGCATTGTGATCCACCCTGAGTCCCCTGCGGGGTGAGAAGGGTGGAATATAAATGACGTAAATAAATGATAATTAATAATTAAGGGCTCATTTAGACCTGTGGGGGATTTAGATGATAATGTTATAATCCACCTGTTTTCTGCTCTGATTAGTGCTTTGTTAAGGTCTCCATGTATATTGACATTAGCCCTCTCAAGTCCCAAAAATCTAAGGGAGTTACAGTCATGAATAACACAAATGCACAAGGCTCTTAAACTGTGGAAAAACACTCAATCAGCATAAGCTAATGCAAAGGGTATGAGAAATATATGAATGCTACACAGTGCATAATGTTAGTTAACCTGCATAATCACTAAACCCAATCATTTGTAGTTCAAAAGGTATAATAATTTTCACATGGTAGTAGGAAATAATATACTTGACTCCAAACAATTAAATAGCTGTACACATTTGTGAACCTATTGTATGTTCTTGAAGTAAAGCAAGCAAATGCTCCTGTGAAGTAGCGCAATATGGTAATCGGGCCCATTTCGCATGTATATCATCAGTGCAATTGTATTGTATAAGTTAAAAGGTATTGGTGACTGGATGTCTAATAGCAGGATCAATCAGTAATCGTTCAATGTCTGTGATGCTAACGGGATTTTGGGCTCAATTACCATATTGCGCTATTTCACCCCATAGGCGCTACATCTGAGAAAGGACCCTCTGGCTCCACTTTGCTGGACTATACTTTATTTGCTGTTTTTCCACAGTTTAAGAGCCTTGTGCGTTTGTGTTATTTACTCTTGATAAGGTGTCCCACTGTTTGTTGAGTAGTTACAGTTGTGACCCATGGTTTAAAAATGAGTGTATATGATGGTATTGTCCACAGCATTGCGTTCAGCTATACGTAGATGTAAGGTCCTAGTAGTTTGTCCAACGTAAATGAGACCACAGGGGTACAAAATAATATAAACTACGTTAGTAGAGAAGAAGGTGGGGAAGTTTCTGAGTTTAAATGCTCTAAATTTTTGGGGACACAAGATTTCTTTGTTAGTATAAACGAATTGGCAGGAATTACAATTACCACATTGTCTAGTACCAGGAGTAAAGGAGCTATGAGGGGTATGTAGGGAATGGTCTGTATGTAAAAGAATATCCCCGATGTTTTGCGTCCATTTGTAGGCTAAGGTAGGTAAGTGTTCTAGTCCCTGGATGGAAGAGACCAGGGGCCAGTATTTCTTAACCATATGGAAAATATGATGGCTATGGGAAGTTAGAGTGAGGGGCCAAATGAGTCTAGATAATGAATGAAGAAGAGAAGGTGTGGGAATCAGGTCGGCTCTGTGTTTAGCATTTGTATTGACTGAATGGGGATATCCTCTATGTGTAAAATTGGTCATGAGACTAGATTCTTCTTGTTGATAATGTTCCAGAAAAGAAGAATTTCTTTTGATTCTCAAGAGTTGTGACTATGGAAGATTGTGTTTGAGCTGATGGGAATGGAAACTGGAAAAATGAAGAAAATAATTTTTATCAGTGGGTTTGTGGAAATTTTTAACTTTGAATTGGGAGTTATGAATGAAGACAGTGATATCCAAAAATGTATATGAGATGTGCTAGATTCAAATGTAAATTTAATGGCAGGATGCCATGAATTTAACCAGGCAGAAAACAGAGAGAAATTGATGTCCTTTTACAAAATTAAAAATACGTCATCAATATATCGCTAGAAGCACTTGATGTTGTTACACATTTTATTGTGATCTGAAGAACATAAATGTTTAGATTTTAAGTCTGACAAGAGATTGGCTATAGTTGGGATTATAGCTGAACCCATGGGTACACCACCAGTCTGAAAAAAGTTACCCTTGAAGGCAAAATAATTGTAATCAAATATACAATCAATGAGATCTAATAAGAAATGTGAAGGAGGGGTTCTGGGGAAGGTCTCGAATCAAAGATGTTGGAGAGAATGCTTCGAGCCTCCTCGAGAGGAATATTCATGTACAAAGATGTAACATCTGCTGTGACAAGCAGATACCCCTGTTCAATGTTATAGTTCTCAATTTTATTGATGAAGCCTGTAGTATCTTTGAGGTACATAGAGGATCATACGATGAAAGGTTGAAGCAAAGATTCTATATCCTTGGCCAAAGGTTCAAGTAGGCCTCCCGAGCCAGGCACGGTGGGTCTGCCCATAGGAGGTCGAATGGCTTTATGAATCTTAGGTAAGGTATAAAACAGAGGGATCCGGGGATGAGCATTAAAGAGAAACTGGGATAATTTAGGATCTGTGTAGCCAAGGGTGACAGCATGTTGTAAAATATTGAAAATAACCCTGGAGAATCTCTTGGTGGGGTCATGAGGAAGGTGAGTGTAATATTGGGTATTGTTGAGTTGTCTATAAGCTTCCTGTATGTAATCGCATCTGTTCATGCATACAATGCCCCCCCTTTTATCGGCTGGTTTCCATATGATATTAGGATGATTACCTAGTTGGCAAAGAGTGCTGATGTCCAGATGGGAAATGTTAGCATGAAGCCTGTCCGAACGAAGGTCAATTTTCTGAATTTCTTTAAGCACAGTTTGTTCAAAAACTCTGATGTTATTGGAAATGGCCTGAGGAGTAAAGGTGCTTCTGATGGAAAATCTGGAGTGAGGCATGGAGGATGAGATGGAAGTGTGGTGTTTCAGCCTGGGGTTCATGTGCATGATGGGATGGATGATGAAAATGCTGATGAAAATGTTGTTAATGAAATTGCTGATGATGTGAATTCTGAACTGCAGACTGAAACGTCAGACGAGATCAGTTTCCCTGAGAACAGCTCAATTCCCAGGGATGTAAATGAATAGTGAGTGAGCCACCTGAAGATTTTAATGAGGAGTCTTTTGATCGCTGGGAAAACATTAGAATTTCTAGGCAGGACACCAGCTTATGGCGAAGTGGCCGGATAGCAAAGCAAAAGTAATTTTGGCCTTAAGAGCCAGCTAAGCTAATTTGCCTTCAGAGCTCAAGCTTCGTTTAGAATGATGCCACATTTGTCTTGTCTCGGCCTAGGATTTGGGCCTGTTGATTCCTATTGATGCCTAGAACTTGGGATTTTGTATCCAGCTTCATGCCTTGCCTATGAACTTTGGAATATTTTGAACTGCATTTTTACCTTGTAACCTATTCAATTTTGATCTTATTTTAACCCTTTTGTTGGACACTATATTTGCTTCAATAAAAGCAGAGACTGCTTGCTGTGTGTGTGATCTGGGGGTGGGGGTACTCCTTGGTCTGAGTTGCAACAGGAAGGAGGGGAGTCATTAGAAAAATGTTCACGGAGGCAGATGTTGCGAAACAATTGAGCTAAGTCTTTGCGGATGTCTAGATCAGAGAAAAAAAGGAGTGGTGACACAAGAGATGCCCTTATTTACCAGACAGATTTCATAATTGGACAAGGGATAATTTGAAAGATTAACAATTAGGTTGGTCTCCTCCTGTCCCAGGACCGATGAAAATTTCTTGGTCGGGTGGCATTGTTTCTACTTCGGTTCCTGAGGTAATGACTACGGGATAATGATCTTATAGAGGAGTCAGATAGTACCCCTGGATTGTCACTAGAGTGACCTGATACTAGGGCCTCCTGAGAAAATCTGACCTGTTTACTGGTGGGTCTAGAAGAAGAGTTATAGGACCATCTATACACTTTGTTGTTTTTATAATCATTCTCATCCCCTGTGAAATTAGTCAATTTTAATTTTCCTCAAATCCTGGTGGAGTTTTTGACATTGCCGTTTGATGTTGTCCAGATCTAGTTGTGAAATATGGTTGCCTAGACTCTCCTTGATGGTGGAAATTTCCCCTTTAAATATATTGGCTTCCTGAGATGCTCTCTGAACAAGAAGCACCATGAGATCCTTCGAATACTTATCAAGGATGGCATGACAGTTTTTAACAAATTGATCATTAGAACTGTATGTATCTGGGGCCAATTGTATCCATAACCCTCTGGGAATAAGGTTGTGTCTGACATAGTCAGCTAATGTGGCTGCATTTAGTTGAACCCTAATCAGTTGTTGTTCCTTAGTAGTCAAATCATTGATATAAGGGGAAATTTGAGGATCAGTACCACTGGAAGTACCTTCATCAGGATTAAACAAAGCCTAATTATGTAAAATAGAATCTACCTGCTGCTGATTGAAAGAGTCGATAATAGTAGAGTCCATAATTACCCCAACATAGTAGTTACAGTCCTTCTCTAGACCCTGTTCTTGTTCTTTTGATCTTAACGCACGGCAAAAATCCTACTGTCTGTCTGAGGTGGGGAAAAGTAGTTTAAGTAAGATACTGTTTTCCAAACAAGGGTAAAGCTTGGCTGCCGCAGACAATAATGATTTGCTGAATCACTTCCACCTGAGGTGCCTTGCTGCTGGTGCAGGTCCTCTCCTCCAGTCATTACCAGCCTGGTAGAAGAAGCCTATTTCAAATTTCCCTTACTGTGTTTATTCTCAGATGGAGTAACCTCTGGCACTCCGCCCCCCATGTTCCACCACCTACTGCTACCATTCCTTTGTTAGGAGAGCTGTGGTCAACTTAAAGGATGGGAGCAAGCAATCAGCCAGCCGCATCCAGCAGCCCTATTTCCCATCTTCTCCAGTTGCCAGCCACCTGCCTGCGTGACCTGGGCATCCTTCTCCCCTTGACCCTGAGCCCCTTCGTTGCCCTTTTTGGGGTTGCCGCCATCTTGCCTTACTGAATCATTGAAGCTGATGACCTGCTCTGAATTGCTAAGACTTAAAATAATATAATATGCTCCAAAACATTGGGGGGGGGGGGTTTCCAAACATGGCTAGATTTCCCACAACACATTCTCTCCAGTGGATCATACAGGAGTGTTCTTCTAATAAGGATACATGTGTCGGTTGGATGATGGGATAGTGGGACATATAATCCTCTATATCCACAGTTTGCAGAGAATCAGCAGAAGGTGGTTGATGGGTATTTGAGCAAACAAAAGCAAAAAGAACAAAGTTTGTCTTCATGTAAAAAAATTACTAATATAGCTTCAAACAAAAAAATCCAGCAACATGCTCTTTCAATAAACAGTCCACACATTCTTCAGTAACAAGCTTCTGTGTTAACTCACACAGTATTGCAACTCCCAGCATCCCTGTTACCATTTCAGCATTGCAGCAGTTTAGGAATCCGTTTCTCCAAATTATAGCATTCCAGCAGTATAGGAATCCATTTCTCCAGGCTTCAGCATTTCAGCATTTAAGTGAATTTCTCCAGTCTACAGCATTCCAGCATTCCAGCATCACAGCAGTATATCAGCCAGGAACTTCAGCCAGCACAATAGCCAGCATAGACAGTAAGAAACTGCAAAAGCCAAAAGCCTAACCCAATCTGTAACAAAGGAGATTTATACAAACACAGCTGCCACACCCTACTGGAGTCAGGCAAACCCAGCTGCACCTATTCAGACACACCTACAGTAGTACTACTACAGCACATAAACCAAAAGAAACAGATACTCATAACTCAAACATTTGTTTGATATCTTTACAGTCTAACAACATGCTGCTTGCTTGCTTGTGGATGGTGGGCTGCTAGCTTCTTCCAATATGTTGTGAGAACAAGAAAAGCAAAACCTTTGGATGAAGTTGCTGTTGTTTCTTTTATCAGTAGAGAAAATGTAATAGTGGGCTTTGTGATGTGGAAGTGTATCTTTGACATTTGGCAGGAAGGAATGGTGCCCTGCTGCTGCTCCTGGAGAAGTTACAGAGTGGGGCCAGTGGAGGATACCTTTTTAGAAATTTTTAAATGGAGATTTTATTTCTAGAAAGAAAAGAAATACCTAAAAATCAGGGAATGATCCAAACATGAAACTTGATGGACTAACAGTGGTAGATGTGTCCTCCAAGTGTGGCCATTTTTAACCTGATAGTCCTAAAATGATGGGAAGGGAAGCCTACTTATTTATTTATTTTAAAATTTTATATCCCGACCTTCTCACCTCCATGGAGGGACTCAGACCGGCTTACAGCAAAATTTAATGTTATACAAATTTAAAAACATCTTAAACAGCATATTAAAATACATAAAAAGCAGAAATACATAAAAATTGCATTGCCATTAAAAACACATTTAACTCGATCTGTAAACGTGGTCACTCATTTCAGATTGTAATTAATCTCAGCTTATTCTGGGAAAGCCTCATTCCACATCCAAGTCTTCACTCGCCTCCTGAAGGACAACAAGGAGGGGGCAGATCTAACATCGCTTGGGAGGGAGTTCCACAGCCGAGGGGCCACAATAGAGAAGGCCCTGTCTCTCGTCCCCACCAGATGCACTTGTGAAGATGGTGGGATCAAGAGCAGGGCCTCTCCGGAGGATCTTAATGTCCTTGATGTTTCATAGGGGAGAATTCGTTCAAACAGGTAAACTGGGTTGAAACCTTATAGGGCTTTGTAGGTTAAACCAGCACTTTAAATTGTGCTTGGAAACTAATTGGCAGCCAGTGGAGCTGGTGCAACGAGGGAGTTGTGCGCTCCCTGTACCTCACTCCGGTGAGTAACTTGGCTGCCGAGTGTTGGACTAATTGCAGCTTCCGAGAAGTCTTCAGAGGCAACCCCATGTAGAGAGCGTTATAGTAGTCTATTCGAGATGTAACTAGAGCATGGACTACCGTGGCCAAGTCAGACTTTCCAAGGTATGGGCGCAGCTGGCACACAAGCTTCAACTGTGCAAGAGCTCTCCCAGCCACTGCCGAAACCTGGGGTTCCAAACTCAACGATGAGTCCAGGATCACTCCCAAACTGTGAACCTGCACCTTCAGGGGGAGGGTAACTCCATCAAGCACAGACTGTGACCCTATACCCTGTTTGGCCTTGTGACTGACCAGGAGTACCTCTGTCTTGTCTGGATTTAGTTTCAATTTGTTCGCCCTCATCCAGTCCGTTACAGCAGCCAACCACTAGTTCAGGACTTAAACAGCCTCCTTAGTAGCAGGTGGGAAGGAGTGACAGAGTTGGACATAATCTGCGTACAGATGACACCGCACCCCAAAACTCCGGATGATCTCCCCCAACGGCTTCATGTATATGTTAAATAACATAGGGGACAGTATTGAGCCCTGCGGGACCCCATAGTACAATGGAGTCTCCTAGCAACACCTTCTGGGAGCGACCCTCAAGTAAGGACTGGAGCCACTGCAAGGCAGTACCTCCAAGACCCATTCCTGTGAGGCAACTCAGAAGGATACCGTGGTCGATGGTATTGAAGGCCGCTGAGAGGTCCAGCAGAACCAACAGGGACACACTCCCCCTGTCAAGCTCCCAGCATAGATCATCCACTAAGGTGACCAAGGCTGTCACAGTACCATGCCCCGGCCTAAAGCCAGACTGTGCCGGATCTAGATAATCGGTGTCTACCAAGAATTCCTGGAGTTGCGAGGCAACCACACGTTCCAAGACTTTGCTCAAATAGAGAGATTGGACACTGGCCGATAGTTAACGAATTGAGTGGGGTCCAGTGGTGGTTTTTTCAACAGTGGTTTTATCACAGCTTTTTAAAAGCTGGCTGGAATGCTGCCTTTCCAAAGGGAGGCATTAACCACCACCTTAACCCACCCTGCCAAACCCCCTCTGGCTTCCTTTACCAGCCAGGATGGGCAGGGGTCTAGGATGCATGTGATCGCTCTCACCTCTCCAAGAATCTTGTCCACATCCTCGAGCTGACACACTCAAATAAGGTTGACTGCTGGATGGGGCACCTGATCAGGGAGATGGAATCTTTATAGAGTACTGCAACCACGCCCCCCAGCTCTCAGCTGATGCTACACGGCATAACCTTGAGGACAAAACTGGGTGAGATTTACCCCTCCCACTTTGTCCAACCAGGTCTCCATAATGCATGCCAGGTCTGCCTTTTCCTCCAGGATTAAATCCTGGATGATTGCTGTTTTTCCATTGACAGACCTGGCGTTCAGCTTAACCCGGAGGGCCCGTCAACCTGAGCACTCCAATGAGGCACCCCCAAAGCTGCCATTTATTTGCCACATTTTTCAGCTACAGAATGAAAATAGCTTTTTGGATTCATGTGTATTATCTTAAAATTCTCCCCATTGTTATGTGCCTCCAACTGGATTTCTTGTTCAGCCTTAACCTAGAAGGAAAGCTTTAAAATCATGTCTAAAATTTTTAATTTGAAAATTTTAGTAATTTCAGTGAGAAGTCAATCTATTGTGGGTGTGCTGTGGGTATTTGCTGCTGTTGTCTTCCCCCAATCTGCTGCTATTGCCACACCTGGTAGACAGACAGAGAAGTCTGGCAAAAAATGGTGGCATGTATGAAGATGAGGAATGTATCCAACTTTAATTAAGCCTTTCCGCCCAAAGCTAAGGATGCTATCCTGGTCCTAAACCTGTGTCTGTCATTAGTAATGGACTGGATTAGGTCCAACAAATCCAGAAAAGACAGTGGTACTCTTGGTACTCTTGGTCAGTAGAAAGTCAGATCAGGGTATAGGGTTACAACCTGTGCCGGGTGGGGTTCCACTCCCCCTGAAGATGGAGGTTCGCAGCTTGGGGGTGATTCTGGATTCATCGCTGTCTCTGGAACCCCCGGTGTTGGTGGTGGTCAGGAGTGTCTTTGCACAATTACAGTTTGTGTGCTAGCTGTGCCAGTACCTTGAGACACCAGATCTGACCATGGTTGTTCAGTCCTTAGTCACATCCTGTTTGGATTACAGCAATGCTCTCTACATGGGGCTGCCTTTAGTTTGGAAGCTTCAATTGGTTCAGCGATTGGCAGCCAGATTACTAACTGGAGCTCTGTACAGAGAGAGATCCACTCCCATGCTGCAGCAACTCCACTGGCTGCCAGTCTGCTTCCAGGCGAAATACAAAGCACAGTCATTACCTATAAAGCCTTAAACAGTTCATGCCCAGGCTATTTGGCAAATCGCATCTCCACTTACGGACCAACTTGGACACTGCGGTCAGTGGAGGGGGCCTTCTCTTGGTCCCACCACCGTGTCACGTATGGTTGATGGGAACAAGAGAAAGAGCCTTCTCTGTGATCATCCCCCACCTCTGGAACTCTCTCCCTAAAGAAATAAAATTTATTTATCTGCTTTAAAAAAACAATTAAAACCCATCTCTGCTTGTTAACATATGGAGAGGAGGAGGTTTAGACGATTATACACTGTCAATATACCTCCAATCACAATTGTTATTTCTGTTCTGCCTCGTAGGCTCTGCTGGCACTGTTCACATCACTGGCTACATAATCTAATTTTAAATGAATTTCTGGTGGGCTTTGTAATTCATATTTGTGTTTTTATGTTATATATAAGCTAATAGATAGGTTATGTAACTGTGATCATTTGAGCCTAAATTTGTTTTTTTATTTGGGGCTTTGGGTGGTTTTCTTTTTATTGTATCTGTATTGTTTATCAAAGCACTGAATGTTTGCCTTTTAACATATTGCATGTTGGAAACTGTACTGATTCCCCTTGGAGAGATAGGGCAGAATACAAATAAAGTTGTTGTTGTTGTTAATATAAGAGGAGGAGCTATGCAGTCACACTCCAATCCAGTTTGCAACAGCAGAACTCATTTTAAGAGTCTCATATGATAACCTCCCTGATGGTTCCTGTGGTCCTCTCCAATTTGATGAATCCTATTATTTTAAGATAAATATAGATAAGTTTTTTTATTTGAATTTATATAACCACAGGTCATTCAGACAGCATTGGTTCCATAACACATTTCCATAGTGATTAGAATTATTTGACTTGGTTATTATCATCAACACAAGACTCACCTCTACTGTCAACTTTTTGTTGATGCTACTTGACCTACTTTTTAATCAGTAAACATTAGCTAATACTCTTCTTATCAGTATAAGATGACTGAGCAAATATACTTATGAAATATGGCACAATGTATGTATCATTATTAGCAAGGAACAATTGTTAGCTTCTGAGGTGGAGTGCACAACCCACACCTTCTGTGCAATTTGAAAAACACCTCTCAGAATTCTTTGCAACACATGAATATTTGTAGATGTGTGTGCATGTGCAAAAGTCAATGAGGTGTGAAGGACATGCAAATACAGTACTGTGCTGAAAATATATTCTGCTCCCTTCTTTTGCAAACACTTTCATTCCATCACTATCACTACATTAGAGACTTCTCTCATCTGCATTATCCCTTGCCCAGCCCTTTTAGAGTTGGCCACGCTCATTTTGTAATTCTGTAATTCTGGCCATTGGTCTGTTGTACCTCTACTGATGGAGCTACAATGACATATTTTGTGTGTGTTTAACAGGATTTTGTTATTTTGTGATGCTTTTAGTTATTTTGTTTGTTAAGTTAAATTAGGTTGTGTTATATTGTTGAATGTATTTATTTTGATGTCTGTCTTTCCAACGATTGAATGTTTGCCTGATATGTTGGAAACTGCTCTGAGCCCCTTCGGGGAGATAGGGCAGTATACAAATAAGATATTATTATTATCTGGTTGAATTTTGTGGGCTTCTCTCAAAATGTCTCATCCAAGGAGGAACCTTCATATTTCCAAAAATTTCACTTTATTTTATAATGCAGTAGTAACTAAATATGGCATGTGCAAAATCTAAAGGCTCATATGTCATTGCATAACCCTCAGCACTCCCCTGACTTTCCTTGGCTCCTACATTTGATCTAGGCAAATATTTATCACATGTCCAGTATATGTTCATGATTGGCACAGTGATCCAGTTCAAACTACCTACTCACCTGTCTGAAATTTCTTAAGCTAACTGCCTGTTAGTGCATTCAGCTTCAGAGGTGTTTAATTCCCCTTGCACTCTTGACCTCTTGTTTGTTAAGTATTTTCATATTGTATTTGCCATCGCTTATTATGCACACAGTGTCCCTCCTTGAACTTGTTATTGGTGGCAGTCTCCAAAGAGCAAATATTTAGACACTGAGTGCTGATGTTTAAGATCAATTAAATAAGAAGCAATGATTGAGGGACGAGACATAAACCAGACACCTTCATGGCAAATAGTGGAGGATGTCATGTCCTGAAATGACCTTGGCCATTCGATAGTTTTTCAGATGTATACCTCAGGCATAAATGTAAGATTTTTTTTAAAAATGACCAAGAGTGGGTGCAATACAAAACCATAATGGCTGACAGATTAATGTTGGGACCAAGAAGTTCTTGGTTTAAGTTTATCTCCAGTCCTAATTTTCCCTGGTTTCAAACTATCCACCTCTTCCAGTATGGATATATATTTAACACAATAGGTTTATAAAATCATTAATGAAATCATAGATTCACACAGACCACTGTCTTCAAGGTTTTCAAGCCCAAAGCAGCAGAGATACAGAGCTCATCCCCCTTTTAATGTGAGCTTTCAGTCCTTTCCTACTGAAAACTCTTTTCCTTATTGCATTCAGAATTCTGCCCCGGGAGAGTTTGGGACAGCACTGGAAATGATTTCATGCACGAATTCATTTTGATATAATAAATAATGACTCTCTAAAATGACATCAAGCTGCTTATTTGTTGAAAGGGAAGTATGATTTTTTATTTAATGTAAAATTATCATCTGATCAGCCGCAGAGATTAGAATTTTCTCCTACATGTCCACTTATGGGTAAATGCTATTGCTTTTAGAGAAGGAGGTTAAACATAGTGGTTGTTTTTACCTTAAAAACTAATCCTACCTCCAGTTTTATTTTGATTTGTTGGACATCCTTCCATTATCTCCTGCCAGTGGAATGGCCTTCTAATGTAGACAGTGCCTGTTGAAAGCTTGGAAAGTGGTTGAATCTGATATAAATGGGGCAACAGCTTGATGTCCAAAGATGAAATGAGCTAACCAAGATGTTGTATCTCCAAAGCAGGTTGAACACAGTGGATTGTTCGTTTACAATTAAAACTAAAACCCAATGACAATTCACCAGCCCACCCATGTATCATAGTGAGCCCTGTGGACAAAACTTTTGGTAAGCTCTGTTCTCATCAATGGTAACAAACATTGTGCTCTGAAATTTGGCTTTTAGGTGGAACGGACCAAACCTGGTATTTCATTTGTTGAAGCTAACACTACTTCAAACATTCCCCGCTCAATTCTGGTGCCTCAATGGTGCCAGGCTGCTGTTATCCACTGTAGCTAATGTCCTCCCATTTACTTCACAAACCTCTGTATGTGTGCAAATTAAATTAAAGAATCTTTTGGCCTTAGTACTCTCAACAGTGATTAGAAGTGGTCATTTATTTTTCTGCTTCCTTATTTTTCATATAGGAGACTTTCCTATTCCTACTGAAGATACTGGACTGGTCTCCATGCAAAACACACCCTGTTCTGTTTAGACATGGTTTTTCGCACTCCACACTCTGAGATGCAACAATACAGAATTCTACCATTGC
Source organism: Anolis apletophallus (assembly GCA_030556195.1). Taxonomy (NCBI): domain Eukaryota; kingdom Metazoa; phylum Chordata; class Lepidosauria; order Squamata; family Anolidae; genus Anolis; species Anolis apletophallus. The sequence goes on along the minus strand of JARBWK010000002.1, from coordinate 113,737,609 downwards.
AATCTCATTCCACTTCATATGTCACCAGACTCACGCTTTCTGGGGAAATAAATTTACTAGTCTGTTTCAGAATTATTCCTCTTCACCCCTGACTCTCTTCATTACTATAATTATCCCTCTTGCTAACGTTTGGGGATAAGACAACAGTTCAGATACACACAGGGTGGTAGTTATAACTCATAAATATCTCATCTCTCCATCTTGGTCAAAGTTTGTGGCGCTAAATTCTCGGAAATACGCATATACACTCTGGGAATACAGGGAGACATGACATTTTTATAGAAGGCTGAAATATATTTGGAAGCCTAAGCATTGCGGGCATCCTATGTCAAAAGGCGTTTCATAACAAAACACCATCATGGACCATTTATAGAAATAACATACTGTGCTTTAGTTGCTGTGGGTAAAGCTAAACATGTTGCCTGCCTATTTCAAACAACACAAACAGCACAGCCATTTCCCCCCAAAAGGGCTGTTTTCGTAAGAAAAATGCAAATTAGAAACAAAAGTTGCATTGGATGGTGAGACCAGGGAAATTGTTAACTATAAGCCTAACTGCTAGCTATTGAACTAGGTGTTACGTGGAGGCAGTGGGGGAAGGAACCCCCTAAAAGAAATGTTTTATAGCTGTACAATTTTCATCATTTGTAGCACAGCAGTTCTCGTTTGTGCCTGGGGGGCAGGGGCCAGGACCGGGGGTCCCATTGGCATTGGGGCCTGCAGCAGCAGAGTTGGATTCTGAAGAGGATTTAGAAGGATTAGCAGAAGGAGAGTTTCCCATCACTGGGCCTCCTTCTCCCACAGAAAGCCTGGCTTGGGAGGAAGGTTGGCTTGACCCTTACGATGAGACAGATAACCAGGTGCAAATGGAAAGCAGTGATAGTGAAACTTATGAACAGCCGGGTGGGAGAGGTTCACAGGATCCTTTGAGTGAAAACATGGAAGAGAGCGGCTGGGAAGAATCTAGGGAGGAGAGCTCTCATGGAGATAGAGTCCCAGGTGCTGGGAGGCAAGGCCGAACCTTTGATAGGAGACGAAGCATCGAGACTAGCAGGAGGGGATGGTTCCATAGCCTAGACAGGCCGAGGTCCATCAGCAGAGATTGGAGACGACGAAGCCTAGAGCGTCGGGGACCTCGGCCGAAAGATTAAGTATAGGATCCGTGGGAACGAATCCCCAGTACTTCGGCCACGTCTCTTCTGAGCAGACGTGAAGCGAAGCTGGTCCACAGAGCTAAGTTGGCTAGTGGCCTACCAAGTCTTGCCCTGCATCTTGTACCTTTCCTTGTTCTCGAATCCGCATTGCTGTGCGGAGCCTTGCCAAGTCTTTTGGATTCTTTATCAAGCTGTTTTGGACATTTGATTGCTTTTTGCCTTTGGATTGCTTTTGCTATTTTTATGGACAATATTCCTTTTGAACTGTTTTATATGCAATAAAGTAGTTAGCCTTCAGTCCGTCTCTGTGAGTGTGATTCAGGGGCCGGTCAAGTCCGTGCATCGTGACATCATTGAGGTAAATGGGGAGGGTTGTATTTGAGAAAAAAGTTCTGAATCCCATGAAAACATCAATAAGGAAATGGATCTTATGAAAAAGGAAGGAAGGAAGGATAAATGGCTACAAATGACCTTCAAATGAGATTCAGCAACAACTACAACATTCATTCTGGCAACTAGTGGCTCTTCCTAAATCAGGAACTTGGAAAAGAAGTCAGAATTGCCTTCAATATTCTCCAGCTGAAAAATACCAGTTTTATTGCTGTAGAAAAAAAATATAATGCTGCAATATTTCACGTCTCTTCATACTGTATACTGTGGTATTACTAAAACTCCTGCCTTCAGTGTAAGCACTAGTAGTTATACGAGATGGCACCTCAAGTCAAACTCATTTTGACAGGTGCCTCACCCCCTGAAGTCCCGCCTTAACAGGAAGTCTAGCCTTTTCTTCCAGAAGTTCCACCTGAGCAGGAATGCTACCCCCGGAAGGCCCTCACAATTTTCTGAATGCACTCTGCTCTCTATACATCTATGATTTTGCCTTTTCTACTGGAGACTGAATTCCACTTATATTGCTTTAATTTTCTCACTATTTGAGGTCTCTTACCAGCTTTCAACCTTGTCAAAGCAAAGATGTGAAACACATGAGTTGAGTGATGTTATCTGTAGAAATCCTTGTTATTTCAAATTGAACTGTGGAATTTGTACTAATTTATTTCCATTTGTCTTTCTGGAATGGTGTTCTATCTGCTTCATTTTATTTAACTAAAAAGAACAGAATAGAACAAAATTTGATTGAATTGTCAGTATAGGAGACCAAGCATAGCAAAGCCCATCAAATGTTTTATAAAAATAGAAGGGGTCTTTCCCTCTAGAAGGAGGCTTTCAGACTATTTAGAAAAGCAAAGAGATTTATTCTGACCAGAACTTTCAATCAGAGGAATCATCAGTCATTTTGAAAAACCATATCAGATGAAGCTGGTATGTGTAAGAGAGAGAAAAAGAGTTTCTAGACCCATTCTCACAGAAAACAGTCCTAGCTAGGTTTGTTTGATACTTGGAATCAAATGTATGGCTGGAGAGGTGTGAGGTCAGGGGAGATGTGAAATGTGAAAGATGGAGACTTTTGCAGGGGGAAAAACATTCTTATTTATTATATGGACTAGCTTGGAGACCCGGCCCTGCCCGGGTCATTTGAGAAGTGCAGCAGGATATAAAGTGGGTCATGGGGGCTCTGTGTGCCAAGTTTAGTCTTGATCCATCATTACTGGGAGTTGCAGTGGTATCATGAAATTACTGAAGGTAGTGCAAGTCCCATCATCTCTGTGTGTCCCGTCCCCCCAAAGTGTAGTAGGATGTAGATTGGGTCATGGGGGCTCTGTGTGCTAAGTTTGGTCTGTATTGGTGAATGGATGAGGGATGCATTGTTTTTCGGAAGTGAGTGAAGGTACTTCAAGTCCCATCATCATCCGTGGTCCGTCTCACAGTAAACTGCACCAGGCTGTAGAGTGGGTCATGAGGGCTCTGTGCGCCAGATTTGGTGTTGATCAGTCATTGGATTAGGTTTGTAGCAGGATTGGGAAGTGAGGGAAGGTACTGCAAGTCCCATCATCCATGTTCTGTCCCCCTCCAAACTTCAGTAGGATGTAGAGCGGGTCACTGGGGCTCTGTGTGCCAAGTGTGGACTTTCTCGGTGTTTGTTGGGGGCCACAGTGGTCTGTGGGAACAGAGGGGTGTAAAAGTACTGTAGCAGCAAATTGGGAGTTATGGAACTCTAAGTGGCAAGTTACCTCTTACCAAAACGGCGGCATGGACGTGTGGGCGCAGGGATGAGAAACCACGCAACAACTTCACTGCTCAACATGAAATCAAAGATTTATTGCTTAACACCAGCTGGTGGGGTTGCCCACAGAACGTGCTGCGATAAGGGGCAAACGGCCCCGGTCATCCTTAACACAAAGCTTATATACCCTTCATGGCGGCATCCACAAAAGCCCGCCCTCCTTCATGAACATTTCACAAACATCATTGGCTGGTGTTACAGAACATTTCATTAATCCAATTAAACATAACATTTTCATATGCATCACATCTTAATCCCCTCCTATTAGTTAGAACAATGAACATTTCTATGGTAGTCTTTCCCACAGTGCAACTATCAGTGTGCTGGGACTCTTGTGTTCCCAACTT
>JARBWK010000002.1:113712115-113733826 GCA_030556195.1 Anolis apletophallus | reverse complement strand
TGTTCAGTGGGACTGATGCTCAAGCGAACAGGATTGGTCATGTTTATACCAGATGAATTTTTATAGAATAGTGGTTCCCAATCTTGGGTCCTTAAGGTGTTTTGGACCTCAGCTCCCACAAGGGCCCATCACTTGAAGGATAGTGGCAAATGGTATACATGCTATACAGATATACACACATACCAAAGCCAGCTAAGTTATTTTGGATCTTAATGGGGGAAAGCCCACAGGAAATTCTCCCCATCCCTGTAAACATCCATAAACAGTGATGATGAATTAAATGTTAAACAGGTGTTTTGTTATTTTGTGACACCAATATCTGTTACCAGAAGTGATTGCCTGGTTTACCTAATAGTATTATCGCTGTCCCCTTGCAATGTATAAGTGCAGAAGAGTCTGAAGGACACCTTTGACAATGCAATCTCAAGTCACAAAAGGCAATGACTAAGGTAAAGTGTTTATCCCCATGAATCTGCAAAACACGGATATTCTGTAACAAACACTTATGAAATCTTCATCATACAATTCTGTGTAGAAGGAATTCCCTGAATGAAGGAACACTAAGTGAAACACACTAACCAACAGTGTTGAGCTGCCTGAACCGATCTTTCCCAAACCAGCTGGAAGACAAGCTCAGGCCTTTGTACACAACAGGGGGAAAGAACTATGTTGGTTTTCCCCTATTGCTCTCAATGGCCTGATTGAGCTTTAGGAGCAACTCCAACATCCGTTAAAAGACAAGAACAAGGCAAAGCTTGAGATCTGGTTCCCAAACAGGCCAATTTATCTTGCAACGTATTTTCATTTTCCCCCCTCTTCCCCTTCTTATCCCCTCCTCCTCTTGCAATGCCTAAATTTGGCCTTCCAATAACATTTGTATAATATACAGTTACACAGAGAACATCGCCAAAGTTGGCTCAGTTCTAGACCCTCCGCCTGGAAATGCTGGATGAATGGGGTGCTTTTTCTTGTCACTCTCAGCTCCATGCATTTCTCAACACCTCTCAATATGTATTTTATTTTATTTAAAGAAGAGAGTGCAGCCGGACTCTGCTTCTGATTTCATAGACCATTGGTTTGGCTTTGCGAGCAGCGCTTGGGGAACATGTTGGGTTAGTGAGTAATGCACTGTTTGAGGAATACAAGTGCTCCCACTCAACATATAAAGCAATACCCCAAAACATCTATGCAGCTTTTGAAATGAGGCAAGCCAGATAAGTACCTATACAGTGTGTTTCCACATTAACAGGTTAGGTCAGAGAATGGAAGGGAGGGCATAACAAAGTTCAAGCATGTACCATATATATGCATGTACAAGCTACTCATGTACAGAATTGGGGGCAAAAATTATAGATTTTGTTATGACCTGTGGACTGGATACCAATGTCACCTTGGGGGGCAGTTAACCCTGGCCATTACCACTGTTTTCTCACCTGGATATAAAAAAGCAAGAGGCAGCACCATGGCAGAGGGAGCAGATGGGATTAGTGCTTATTTTGAGTTTTGCCCAAAGCTCTCACATTTTACCACCCTGCATGGAGAAGGCGATGGTTCCGTGTGTGATGACTTAAGATATTGTATTTACACTGACTTATTGATAAATCAACTCATGTTCTCCCTCCCCCCAAAAATATGTGTGTGTGTGTGTGTGTATTTGTGTGTGTGTGTGTGTGTGTGTGGAGAGAGAGAGAGAGAGAGAGAATGCCAATAATGTGACTGCAAAAGTTAACACCAATTAGGATCAAACCGAGAGTGTTCTTTTCAAAGACAAATAAAATGGAGATCCCTGTCTTCTCCCAGATCCACCACAGAGTCCTTGTTCTTACCCATCTTTTAAGTGTCACTGTTTAGATCCACAATTCATAAGCTGGATAGAAGGTGTATTTTGAAAGTTGTGCCCCCAACATATAATGTTCACATGTTATGGGCCTTGCCTTTAAAGCCCTCACCAGACTTATCTATCTTTACCATTTTGCTCTTGTACTCCTCAATTCATTTTTGACCATCATTTTTGCTCCTCATCCTTCACCAGTCTGGTATTCAAAGAACTCCCACTTTCTACAGATACTTCCATTCTTTCACTGTTGCCCTGTGTATTTGGGACATTCTCTCATAGAATCATAGAGTTGGAAGAGACTACATGGGCGATCTAATTAAGACCCCTGCCATGCAGGAAAAGCACATTCAAGGTACCCCTGACAGATAGCCATCCAGTCTTTGTTTAAAGGCCCCAAACAGGAGCCTCCACCACATTCCTAGGCAGAAAGTTCCACTGTTGAACAGCTCTTATGGTCAGGAAGTTCTTCATAATATTCAGGTGGAATCTTATTTCCTGAAGAACAATTCTTTTCATTTAGATACTGCTTCAATTGTTATCTGCTTGGTGGAAGAGAATCCTTTAATTGAGGTTTTGTATTTTTTATCTTTGTTAATGTTTTAAGTGTTTTAAAATAGTTTTAAATTAGTATTCTCAGTAGGATTGCTTATTTAATTTTTTTGGAACATTTGCACTATGGGTTATTTGATCTACAATTTGTTAAAACCTTTTATTTAAGCTATTTGAAAAACCAAATAAAATTAAATTTTATATAAATATAAAATATGTAAATTAAATAAAATTTAAAAAATAAATTTGATGATTCCACAACCAAAATGTATCCTGTAAATGAGAATTATACATGTGAACCTGTGTTGGTCTTCTTTTCATAACAGACATGCTTATTGTTTATATAAATCTCTATTATCTTAAAATCAGATTTCAAATATTAAAATATGGTATTAAAATGTAAAACCCTTTCAGTTCATGTGGTTAAAGTAATATCTGGACAAAATCCAGTTTTGGCTCCAAATTCATTCCATCTGTGAAGGCCTTCTATGGGTGTAACTGACTTCAAAGTGCTAGACATAGGTTCACTCAAGTGCTCAGTTCCAGATTTATCTACCTAGAAAACATTTCAGCTGACAGTAATTTGCATCTGTTGACTCTTGGTTGTTTATTGATCTGCTTTAAGCTTACCATGTGAAAGCAGCAATGTACTATGATTTAAAAATTGGGAGATTATGTTTTAGAGCCATAAATACAATGGCATATGGAAACCATCCATAATGCTGCAGTAGTCGGGTAATGCTCTGGTACCAAGAATACCAACCTATCATGGCTCAGTTCTACATACTCTCAGTGTATTATTGTTTTTAATTTTTTTTAAACGTAACTTTTCCAGAAGATAGTACCCTAGTTAATTTGTGAGGATTAAATGTAACAAAATTCACTTTGGGAATTTGCTATTCTCCCAATTTTGCATCTGAAGTAAAATGGTGATTATTTTTCTATTTATTTATTAGTTATGCATTTGACACAATGGGGAATACATTCCTGAAATTACAACAGAAACAGAAAATTGTGGAAAATAGCAAATCCTTTTGAATTTCTTCCATGGGAAGTTACCATAGAGTTGTAGGGAAATAGTGTTTCCCAGGCTAGTAGCCCTTTTTGTGAAAATATGAAAACTAAAACTGCTAGGAATTAGTCATCATTTAGCAAAGTAGCAGACAAATTGTGCTTTGGTTTCTCTGCATTGCTTTCCTGAGTACCCTTACTGACTGACTCCAAAAACAAACAGGACAAGCAGTTGTAGGTTGCAAATGTAAAAGCTTACTAATAGGTTTTCTTTTATATATCCATGAGGACCCTACAACCTAGCTAATGACAAGGTGTCAGGCCCCAGGCCTCGGTTTCCCTAGTTTCCCCAGAACCACACTGCAGCCATGTTGGCATCCAGGAATCCTCTAAGCCTGTCTGCCTTTCCCAAGTGAATCCAGCACCAGGCAGGCCGGTTCAAACATTCAAGGCCACGACTGTTATGCCTGGTGATAAGCAGAGACGCTGGAGACCAGAAGTTGGGTAAACTCCTTTCCACAGATGTGGGCACTAATTGGGCTAACATACCTTTGCTGCTGAGGTCAGCTAAACAGCAGCTGTAGTCCATCATGGGAACCATGACACTCGACGTAGCTACGTCGCAAGATCAAAGGGTTACAGAACTATAACCGTTGGATCTTGGAAAGGCTCCCCATCTCGAGTCAACTATTGCATCTCAAGATCATGGATTCCTGAACGGGCCTTGCGGCTTCCCTGCTAAGAACTTGCCTGTCCAGCTCGCTGGCTGCTCTGTTTGGATCTAGCCTGCTTGGGCATCTGCTTGCCTTGTTTGCTTTGCTCCTGATTTCCACGGAAAGACTTTGCCTTTTGAATCCTGCTTGAATCCTGGTTGCCACGGGACTATAATCAATTGCTGATATTATTGAACATTGCTGCTATTTTACTGGTGCTGCTTTAAAGGCATCTTAGAGTGACTTCTAGCCTCTTTCCTATATCCAGCTATTCTAAATAAGCCTGTTCTACCTCAGCTGAATGTGTGGTTTATCAGGGGAGGTTTGCAAGTGCTTGGAGGGCGACACAAGGTTAGGTAACTCACCGCCTTTCAATGGAGGGTGCAAACAACATGGCAAGAGAGGAGGGGAGAGAAATCAGATGAGAAGAAATTGAGAAAGTGGGTTGGGGAAAATTTTAATTCCCAAAATTCCCAAAGAAGATCCAGGACCACATGATCTACTTGCAAGATATTTATGACCACAAAGTTCCAATGATAATTAGAGAAAATGTGGAGGTTAGATGAGAGAAATAAGCAGAAATCTCTACATGCAAGAAATCTTATTCTAGCTATGACTCGTGTTGCTCTAACAGTAAAGCGGTGGGGGGGGGGGATGCCGTCAAATGACAATCAACCTTGGTGAAGCAGAACCGGAGTTATGGAACTCCAAGTACCAAGTTAACCTTACCAAAGCTGCCCGACCGTGCGGATACTAGGATGAGGGAGACCACGCGACAACTGTGAAGTAGGGTGAAAAGCAAAAAGGTTTTATTCCTGGCACCAGCTGGTGGGTTTTGCCAGCAGAACACAGCTGCAGATAGGGGCAAAAAGACCCCGTTACATCTCATACAAAGACATTTATACCCCAATGGAGTCCATTCAGTTAAACCCACCCCTTCTTCATGGTTAAAACAATCATAATTGGCTGGTGATTACTGTTGTTACATGACATTTCATTAATCCAATAAACATTGCACAAATCATTTGCATCATTTCTCTGTCATCACTAAAAATGAGAACAATAGCCATCTATAAGGTATTCCTTTCTCACAGTGCAAGCTATCAATGCTGAGCCTCTCTGTTCTTTGACTTGCAACATTAGTTCCGGGCTCCCTGCCAGCAGTGGAGAAGGACAAACTCTTTGCCATGCGCAATGGTGTTTTCCATTTACATTAAGAATCCCATTAACTTTTATAGCTCAAACTGCACTGTTTTCACCCATCTAGCCTATATGGTTTAAATTGGGCACAGGGTGTATTAAAATGCATTTAATCACAGTGTTAGTCTTTCATAGCAAGTGCCTGTCTGATTTTTGGCACCAAACCCCTCTTTTTCAGAGTTGACACGCAAGTAGCATCACTCTCTGACTGTACTTTTTATGCTCGGAAAAGTACCAAACCTGCTTCATTCCAGAATTTCTCTTTTGTGGGAAACTCATCGCAAGGAGTTTCCTACACTTACGTCTGGAACACCTATTTAGACCAATCGACCCTCCAGTCTCGTAAGACCCCGGGCCTTCCGCTTTTGACAGTATGCACACCTTTTACTGTCTCCAAGGAACTCTGTACTGCCTTAGCACAACATTTGAGCATAATAGGCAGACAGCACATTATGATCAATACTGAACAGATCACCACAATGATTATCATCACAAGAGAACGTAACCAATGTAGGTTCGGCAGCCAGCCCAACATTGTATTCCAAAAATCACTTGGATCTGAATAAGTCTTCTGTATTTCTCTAGCAGCACCCTGAATTCTATTCAAATCCAGCTCTATCTCTCCAGTCTTATTTACAAAATGACAGCAAGTTTGGTTTAACCACACACACAGACCACCTTCTTTTGAGAGCAGATAGTCTAACGCCAGCTTTTGCTGCATTTCCATTCTTGCCAGAGAATTCACTTCTTCCTGTAAAATTGACAAGCCCTCATGGGTGTCATTGGCCAAAGCTTCCAAATCATGTGATAACACACGCAACTGTTTTATGTTCCAAGCCACCCCTACCCAAGGGCCTGCAATTGCTATAATCTTCTGGCCTTCAGTTAAATAAGTTCTGTCAGAATCATATCCATAACGCTGCACATCAGCAAAAGAGCGCTTCTGGACATGTAGGTATAGATTTGTCACATGAGTCTCTTTGGGAAGCACCCTCAAGCCCCCTGGTTGCAGGGTGCCTAGGGTACAAACTCCAGACCAAACTACAGGAAGCACAGGCATTGCCACTTTCCCACAGATCCAAACAATTCCCTCTGGAAGTCCAGTGGCACGGTAACCCAAACGCCTAGCAGGCAAATTCTGAACCAGGTTCACTATAGCATTCTCATGATGATTCCTAAACAGGATGTGAGTGCAATTTGAGCCCTCCCAGCTCCAAGTCCACACTCCTGTCGTTCTCAGACCACACCGTCCTCTGTACCTGCTGTGCACGGTGATCATGTGATCACAAGCAGGATAAGAACCTAGCTCAATCTGCTTAAACAACTCATACATGCCATCTTTCTGACTTCCTGCATAATAGGGATGTGCCTCCCTTTCCCATTTGAAGCACAGGGCAGCTCTTAACACAGGGGCCCGATGTGTGACCATGAACCAAGCCCTCTCTGCTGTCCCTGCCATATGCTCCTGCTTCCCTTCGTGCTATTCCACCCTGCCAATGTCAACACCCCAGATGGGACTATTGGCCAACCGGACCTATGGCTTGAAGGCCCCTGGCTGCAAATCCAGCACGAATTTAAACTTAACTCATGTGACATATTAGTTACAAGTTTGTGAAACATATTTTCCTCCCACCCGCCATGTGTCCCAGTGATGTACAATGTAAGTATCAGAGCCACGATCCCAAACACTGTCTTTACTCTCGCGGAGCGCTTACACCTGTAACTCTGTCCCATTAAGATGCATAGCCACCACCGCAATGAGAGTGCCTTCGGCTCTGTCCATCTTTCTTGCGTTGGACCACCATTACCCGGATTGGGAGCGATGGTATCAGACGACTCTTCTGTGGCCGTCTGTGTGCCCCTTAAATAGGGCGTTGCAAAGTATTTGTAATCCTGAGACGAAGGGGATTGTCTGGATCCACAGATGCCTCCAAAGCAACCGGCGCCCTCTTCACCCTGGAATAGTGGATCCAAGGACGAAGGCTCTCCACTTTCACCGCCGTTGGTGTGCTCAGGAGCACGGTGAATGGTCCTCTCCATCTCGGCTGTAGCGGACGTAGGCTCCATTCTTTCACTAGGACGGAATCACCAACTGAAAAAGAGTGAAGAGAAGTAGACGGGAGAGGAGGTCGCAAATCTGCAGTGTATTGACTAAGTTTCTCTAGCTGTTTCCCTAACATCTGAACATCTTGCAAAGTCTGTTGATGTCCTAACACATGGCTGTCAGAAGTCTGTCCACACATAGGTTTTAAGTTCAATGGAGGCCTGCCATACAGTCTCTCAAATGGTGACAAGCCTGTTTTCTTATGCGGTGTACACCTGACCCTTAGGAGAGCCAGGGGTAACGCCATTCTCCAGTTCAATTTAGTCTCTTGGCAAATCTTTGCTAAACAGTTCTTTAAAGTTCTATTTGCTCTTTCTGCCCTAGCAGAAGATTGCGGGTGATATGCACAATGAAGACGCCACGTGATCCCCAGCAGCTTACACAGTCCCTGGACCACGTGGTGCACGTATGATGGCCCGTTATCTGAGCCTATCTGCAAAGGCATGCCGAATCTAGGAATAATGTCTTTCATGAGGCCTTTCACTACCTCCGCTGACTTCTCTGTGCGTGTAGGAAAAGCTTCAATCCAACCCGTGTAAGAATCTACAAAAAGCAGCAAATAACGGAAGCCTCCACTCATTGGCATTTCTGTAAAGTCTGTAACTAACACTTCAAAGGGCCAATTCCCTTGATATTGTATCCCAGGCGCTTTCAAAGGCCCCTCTCTTGGGTTATTCTTTGCACATGTCCAGCATCTTCTTGCAGCCAAGGACGTCAGGCTGTGCAATCCATTGATGAACATCTGTCTTTCTAGGAGCGCTGCCAGGGCGCTTTTCCCTAGGTGTGTGTTCTCATGGTAGAACTGTACTATGTGCCACGCTTTTGTCTTAGGAACAAATACGCGGTTGTCTGGCATCTTTATGAAACTATCTTCCAAACCTGCTTCAATAGTAACTTCCCATAGAGGCATACCATAACCCAAAAATTCCTAGAGATTAAATATTGTGTAAGATGCATACAACAGAGAGAGGTTTATATAGGCTTTTTCTCATCATTTGGCATCTTTGGAGGCTGTGCTCGGTTCTGGCCACAGGAGGGTGCTGTCACTCTATCTCCTTGCCAGAAAGCTTTCATTGTTCGTAAACTTTCCTCCAAAATGCTGTGCATAAAATACCTCCCCGCTTAATGCGGTTCTTATTCATCTACTTGCATTGTTGTTTTTGATCCTCTAGGTGGGTGGGGAGCCGGGCTGAAAGTCAGGAGCTCACCCTAACCTAGCTTCAAACTCTCAACCTTTTGGTTGGCAAGGTTTACTGCAGCTGCAGCTGATAATTAACCTGCTGTACTAAAGCCAGCCCCAGACTTGCAAACAGTGGAACTTTGAGCTACATGACTCTTATCACCTCTTCACCCAGGACATTTTTGCCCCATTTTGCTGCTCTGCTTTGCAACAAGGATGAAGCCTGCCGCGTGCCATCACATAATATATGGCAGGCCCCACCCACTTTCCTCTTCCACAACTCTGGGGAGATGTGAGAACACTGCAATACGTCTGTAGGGACCTTAGGCACACCCCTGGGGGAAAAGAGGATTCAAAACGCTATCCCACTCCAATCCTATCCCAGCACCAAATAAAGTCATAACTATCTCTATTATCCACATATCCTGCTTTAGTCCAAGTGGGCTGTTCAGCCCACCTCAGCCTTTCACCAGTTAAACACACACTGGGACAAAGCTTCTTCATACACCAATCTTGAACTCCTACACACTCAGATAACCAAACATTCCTCTATCACAAATGCCTAGCTTGTTCAAGGCCAACTTCCACCCTTAGTCATCCCTAAGCACTCTTCACACGCTACCCTTCTACTACCATGCCCATCATTCTACAATTGCATGGTCCAAAACTCCAAACCTCCATCTGAACCCCCCTTGGGCTAAACTATATATTCCGCATTCACCATCAACCAGGACACACTCAGCTCCCACACTCAGCTTCCCAAACATGTGGCCTTGTGCACCTTAATCTTACAATGCACACTCATGCAGCCTTTCACTACCAGCCACAAATCACTTTCTCACAAGCCAAAGTGAACATTGCTATCTTCTACCACAATCTAAGTCCCAAGACTCTATAACCTCTCACTTACCACTACCAAAACCCCTAAACACCTTCATCCCTCTACTGCCATAGCAGGAGGTACTAACCCACAAAACTACAATTCCTATGTAACCATCGACCACTACAAAACCTATCACATCCCTAACTAAACCAATTAACAACCCATCGCACAGGAATAAATCAACTGCACATCATCACAGCACAACCCAAAATCACACAACCAAGATTCCAAATCCCATAATTCCCCAAAACCTTCCACTGCAAAAGCAGGAGGTACTGACCAAAACTACAATTCTCTAAACAGCCACCAACCACTACACCATCCATCGTGCACCACATCAACCTTGACTTCATCAACAAGCTGAACCCATTACACAGGACTATGTCAACTGTGCCAAGCTAATTACACAAAAGAAATCCAATACCCTTGCCACCTTGGCATAAGGCATATACCACTTTCCCATGCGGCAAAACACAGCCATCTAAGCTATCTAGCCATCACATACATCCATAGAAGGAAACATCTACGTGAAATCCACACGTTCAATTTCAATCCCAACACACCATCCTAAAATTTCCATTCCTCTGAACAAACCACTACACTTCCTTACATAGCAAGAAGTGCCTGGAAAAACTACAACTCCCTCTACTGTGATGACAGGAGGTACTAACCAAAACTATAATTCTCTACACCATCATATCTAAACCTACATTATCCTCACACAGGAATAATCCATCTGTGTCAAACTACACACATCAATTAAGGAAAGCAACACAAACCCTCCTGCCATCCCTATTCATATACCACTACTACAGCAAAAAGGTACTAACAACACCATAACTTCTGACTCTGAAACCTATCCTCCACACGGAGCACTCCAACACTGGAACGCAGGTATGGCCATCTGCGCTCTAAATACCTGCACACACCAAATCTTAACCTACATATCCCAAACCAACTCTCTCCTGGCAAACTCAACAGGAGAAAACATCACCTCTTCCAAACTAGCTTGGAAGCCTATCCTCCCCCCACTATCCAACAAACCATCACTTCACGTGACATGCATCTGCTCTTAACCTTATATGAACACTATCATCCTAAACTAAACAAGGGAACTCTAACATTTCTAACAATAAATGCAACTTATACAACGCAATATACATTCCCAACTAATACATTAAAAGAAACCTAAAGACAGGGTTGTAACACAATGCAATATATGAACTTCACAAACCCCCATTACACTTTCTCCAATTATTAACTGCCTAAGCATGTGAATACATTCTACAAACATGGATTAAACAGCTACATATTTAAATCTGCAAATAATATGACATATGTGAAGCCAAAAGCATACATTGCAATTTCAATAGGCACATAACTCTACACATATTATTACAAAATCCCAGCGTCATACAATCCCAGTTCTGCACCATAAATTCCTGCCTCCTCTAAGCATAGGGTTTCGTTCATGTCACATCTGACTTCCAGAACACTTTCTTTCCCCAAGAAAACACAATTAGGCAAAGCATATACATTTCTTTCACCATGCCACCCTCCAAAGTCAACTCAGCCGTTACCAAAATGCTGGAATACAGTTCAACTTTAGGAAGCCTCAAGTTCAGTACGTTGCAAAATTCGCCCCTTAATTCAGCAGGGGTTTGCACCCATAGTTCAGGCACCAAAATCTTCTTCGGAGTAACGTTTCCAAACATCCCCTTATTCCATCCTCCCCCCGAGTGACCAAATAACCCTGGGGTTTTATTCAGAACAGAATCAGCCAGCACCACCTCCAAGGACTCTGATTCAGCATTCCTTCTTGAACTCAGGACCTCACTGCACTGGAAATCTTTGTTCAAGATAGGATCAGCCATCATGGATCTCGCCAACTGCTCGTTCTCTTCGTCCACAGCTGACTCGCACTGGAAATCTCCACTCCGCTGCACCATGGCCGACTCTCTCTCTCTTTCAAGAGGAAAAGCCTCCAACGGCAAGGCCCTTCCTGCAGCTTTCTCCATTACTGGATGGGAATCCCCACTCACATCTTCTCCATTTAGCAACTCCACCGGTAAAGCCGCAGCACTCTCTCGCTCTTCTCCCAAGGGCTTTTCCTCTGCAGGCACACCTCTCCGACCATCCTCAAAACACAAGAATAACAAAGCAGCAGACCAGGCCATAGAAACACCGACGGTTTGCAGAAAGGGATCTGGTAGCTTCCCCTTTTCCTCTTTCTTCCCCTCCACTTCCATTTCTGCAGGACACTCTTCAATGGCTTCAGCCACCCACTCGGTTTCATTTCTCTCCGGTAAGGCAGCCTTTGAAGTTAAAACAGTTTCGCTTTCCGATTGAAAAGCTCTCACACTGCTGGAAGGGAGTTGCTGATTTATCTCTTCAACTACCGCCATACGCAGCTTATCTTTGCTGGTTTCCAAGGCTACTTGCTCTCCTTCACTCCTTGGAAGCTGCAAAACTTTCTCCACATAGTTTCCAGGCATACAATCATGGCCAAAGAGCTTCTTTTCTGCAGCCAAAACAATTTTGCTTTCCTCTGCCCCTTCTCTCCCAGGAAGCTCGGGTTCCAAGACAACCGACTGGGCCTCTTTCTCCAGGGCAAAGGTGTCTTCTCCTCTCACCAGCACACTCTCGGCCTCCGGAGCATCATCATAACGGCCTTCCTCCTCGGCTGGGAGACATACCATCCTTCCTTGCATTCTTTGGACCCTCTCCTCCAAAGCATCCATTTTTCTCCGAAGGGTGCCCACATCTACCTTTCCATAATACAGGGCCTTCTTCAACTTTTGCAGCTCGCAAAAGCTTCTCTGCACCTCCTGGTCCAACTCCTCCCTGTTCCAAACGGAGGATTGCACAGCACCTTCCTCGCTGCAGCCCGGTCCACCTTGAGCCAGCACCGGGTCCACCTGAGCAAACGGACTTCTGTTCCACGTTGCTTCTCTGGTCCCTCTGGCTCCCCGGAAATCCACCTGAATGGGAGCACCCCGTACTCCCATTTCTCTGGATTCACCTTTGCCTCCTCTGGAGCCCACCTGAGTGGAAAACATCCCAAACCGCTTCTCTGGGTCCCACTCCAGCCCCTTGATAGCCCACCTGAGCGGAGGCACTTCCAACCGCTTCTCTGGGCACTTCCTGGGCTCTTCCCTCGTCACTCTCCTTCCAGGAAGGCTGGGACAGGCCAACTTTCGTCCTCTCCTTCCCATACGGTCCGCAGGGCTTGTAGGCAGTCATCTCCAAAGCCTCCACCTCTCCCCATAGGGATGGGATGCTCCATCTTCCTGTCCGCCAATCCCAAACGGGGAATATAACCCCCGCCACGGCCCCGTCTTCATCCGCATCCCTCCAGAACTCCTCAGGACTCACCCATTCTACTTCTGTAAAGGGTTTCGACATTGCGGATGGCATCACAAGCCCTCAGTAGATCCTTCTATGATAGGCAGTAATGGAGTTCTGGCATCTGTGAGAACGCTGCAATACGTCTGTAGGGACCTTAGGCACACGGCAAGCACATGCACACGGCAACTTGATCCAACGAGATTTATTCCAGGTATAACGCCTTTGATGCCAGAACTGGCATCAAAGGGAACAAACACAGCTTATATACAGAACACACCCCCATCACCTGTCCATCACCTCAAAGGCCCAACCCACCTGGCATGCATTGCCCAGCAGAGGTTGCATCATATCCACCCTGATTCAGCAGTTCCAATGTCCAATGGATATTTCATCATATCCTGCTTTAGTCCACGAGCCAGGGCTGTTCATGCTGGTGTGGTGTGACCTAAGGCCCATTTCCAGCTCTGTGCGTCTTCAAGGCCACACCTGGCAGAGATTATGTTGCTGGAAGGGTATGAGATAAGAGCCCTATTAGCTCTTTTCGACAGACACTTACAGGAGAAAAGTGTATTTTGGGTAACTCCAATGGAGCTACCTGCACTTTCCCCTCCATTTCCTTGTGTGATGGAGAACTGGGTGGAAAGGCAATGCCTGTTGCTGCCCATTCTGCCATCTGATGAGCCGCTCTGATGAGCCGCCCTGATGAGCTGCTCTGAGTCCCCCCTCAGGGGTTGAGAAGAGTGGGGTAAAATGCTGGGAATAAATAAATGAGGGGAGGGAAAGGGTGCCACTGAAATGGGAGACACCAGTCACCTGAATAACAGATGAACACATAGTGCTGGGCAGAAATGTGAAAAGTAACTTTTTATACTACAGCATTCCAATTCCCCAGCCAAGAAAAACAGCAGCCATGCTTGCTGCAAAATTTTAGGAGCTGTAGACCAAACAAGTAAATATTCCAAGCTGTGGCTCAAGGACATGAAATTTTCACTATCTCAAATTTCACTGCATTTTTCTGACTCTTGTCATGTTTTTTCATTGAGAATTGTGAGATCTCATTATTTTCTTCTTGCAAAGGAATGCATATAGATCTTCTAGTATATCGTGTGAATAATATTTAATGCATTTTAATATTTGGATTTTGTACATACTGTCCCATTAAATTAAACCTTTTTTCTTCAAAATGTGCATATTCCTTGCTGTTCACTAGGCATGCGAAAAAAGTTATGAAAATGAAAAGAAATTGGAAGGGATTCGTATGTATGGGACTTTCAAGTTTATACGGATCGCAAGGCCAATCCCGGAAGTGGACTTTCTTTTCCGCACCCCCTGGGCCCAAAATTTTGTTAGATTATTAAATATTTCGGATGCCCACCCAACAGGAAAATTTCCCCCTCCAAAATAGCTTTGCAGACATAACTCACAGTCAAATCGGGGCCTTTCCATGCTTGAAGCCTAATTAGAGTGAAAGGCCTCCTCCAGGAAGTGAAAAAGGAGCCGGAAACCATAGAGAGATCCAGATCGGGACTCCTAGAGGGGCTGGAGGACTGACAAAAAAGCGATTTAAACACCCAGGAAGGGGGTTTAGATAGAAGGACAGAGTAGAAGGACATAAGAACTGCTGAGAGAAGGGCAGCAGGAGTGAAAAGAGCACGGAGAGGAGAAGGAAGAGTATCAAGAAAAGCCATAGAGTTCAAACGGAGGTCCTAGACTGCTATGGTAAAACTGAATGGGAAAAAGCTGGAGTGAGGAGAACTCTACAGAATAGCAAGGCCTGCACCAGAGGTATTTAATAATATTAATAATAATAATATATTAATGCATTATATCTCCCTGCAAGGAAACCAAGGGAAATGTTGCCCCTTGATTTGCCTGTGCTTAAAACAGTATCAGTCCTGTTTCCCTGCTTTGCCTACTTTAGAACTACTAACAAATTTCGTTAGTAATTATGTTACATTTTAGAAATTTTTGGAATTTTTTTGGTAAGTCTTTCTATTACTAATCAAAAAATATTCCCCCCCCCCCCATTAGATTTTTGATTCCCTATTTTTGGGTTCGAAACCATGCCTACTGTTCACGTTTTAAACTATGTACATGCTTGGAAGCACATTTCCCTTTACTGAAATAGACAGCAAATGTTGCAAGTGTATTATATTGTCACACTGTCTCAATTTCACAGATATGGTTAATTTTCTGTCATCCTACTTCTTTTTCTGATTCTTTAAAATATTCTTGTGTCTCTGTCATCTTCTCATTTTTGTCCTAAGCTTACCTGTTACAAAATGAGTTCAAAGAACAAAAGTGGTTTGTACTCAACTCAATTGGAAGAGAGGAGAGGAAGGGCAAAATTATACAATTCCCAGTAGGCTCAGGCAAAAGCAAACTGCTGCAACTTTTACTAGTTTGTGCATTCTTTCTCATAATAATGTTTGCTATCTTCAACACACTTTGAAGATGCTTGGCCACGTGCGCCTCAATTTTTGTTTATGAAGTGTTGGTAGGCTTGATGTGCGGAGTTAGGTGACGTGGCATTTTGTCTTATAATAACCCTTGAGCATTGCATATTGGGACCTTTGTTGGAATGATAAACTCATAGTACTTCTTTTCCATCTCTAGGCCATTATGCCTGCAGAACTTCTAAGCTGAAAGATCTATACAGTTGGCCATCCATATTTGCAGGTTTCACTTTTGCAGATTTGGTTATTTGCAGATGTGATTAATATGGTCCCTTTAGGAATATTTAGGTACTCCAGTGTGACTCTATACTCTGTTTCTGCCATGGAATTGTGCTGTGGATCTAGATAATCCGAGAGAGAACACTTTTCTAGACATTTGTATGTCCTCCAGTGTGATTCTATGGCCAATTCCCAGCAGAGGTTGATCATAGAATTGTACCAGAAGGCCTAGAGTAGAGATTCCTAGCGAGTTGTTTTCTCAGGTTAAACATAGTTTCTCTTTATTCACTTTCCCCCCTACTTTTGTGGGGGCCCAGAGCCCCTAAGCCCAGAAAGTGGGGAGCGGGGCTGGCTGTACTTTCAGCCACATTCTTTTTTGAAGACCTCAGCTCCAGCAACTAATCACAGGAAAAAGAATTTGATGTGATAGAAAAATGTTCAAAGTGAGTATAGATTTAGTTAAATCTGTCTGCAGTTGTTCCATCAGATAAGGGTTGATTCCATGTTGCTCATGGTAACATGCCACATTTTTTAAAAATGGCTGGAATCAATTCTACAGGGCTTCTAGAACTTGAAATAACCTTTTTATTCTAGCAGCTTCAACTGCCTGTGGATTGTTTTTAGGGCACACAAAGCACGCTGGGCTAAGGAGCCTGTTCTGAGAAACCTAGGAACAGCACATTATTTGCAACTGTTTTCTTTTGGAATGGGAAATGCTACTTTGAACAGCAGTTCCCTACTCTCTTTTCAGACCTGTGTTCATAATCTGGCACACTTCTCTGGTCACCACATAGAGGGAAAGTTCTGACATGCAAGTAAACAGGACAGACCCCATCTGTTAATCAAGGGACAAATGACAAACATAAAATTTATTTAGTTGTTCTTTTAAGGTTAGCCTGATACAAACTCATACATTGTTTGCACCACCGAATGTTTTAAGCTATTTTAAGAGATCACACTGAATGCAGTGCAAGAAAACATCTGCAGCTTACAGCCAAGCTAAGAAGGAAGTGGCATACAGAGAGAAGGGAGATACGGAAAGACTCAACAGCAAAATCTGACTTCTGGGCTTCTCTATTTCTTCATTGTAGCCAGGTTGTAGGGGTTTTGAGAACAGATGTGCCAAAGCATTACCTGACAAATCTCCTCACTTTACAGCACTAGCAGGTAGATTATCTTTTTGAAATGTCAGGACAAGCCCCTGATATTTTGTTCTTATGGCATAACACTAAATGGCATTCTCAGTCCATTCACATCAAGTGCTTAGTACCCAACATTGGTACTTTTTGACATTTGAGGCAAAGAAAATAAGAACACCCTACAAACATCTCTTTTCATCCCTATCATCCCTGCAATTAAAACATCAAACTGAATATGAAACAAATTACACTCCTTTCATAAAATCCCAAAGTTGCTTCCTGAGAAGATGCATTCCATAGTCTGCCTAATGTCAGAAGGAGTGGTCTCAAGAAATAATTTTCCCAGGGCCCTTGAAAGCTACCCCAACACATACAACATTGCTGTATGTGTAGTTGCAACAAAATGGTTATGGTTGACATCCTGTTATGGGGGCAGCGGGAGGGCAGAGACTTCCACACCTCCTGACTCACCTGTCTCACGTGTTCTCCCTGACATAATATTTTAGTGGCTGAGGGAGAGATTGGGACAAAGGTGCTGCACTAGACACTGTTGCTATAGCCAGATGAACAACTAGAAACACATTTTCCGAAACCACGGAGAAGACATCCAGATGTCCCAGAGGATATTGCTGGAAGGCCTCTGCCATCCAACTCTCCCCACTGCCCAGTTGATTGCTCTGTGTGTGTGTGGGGAGTCAGACATTGGGGGTTATGGTGTGTCCTTCTAAAACAACCCAAAAGGCACATACTAGTGTTACAGTGACATAGATCAATGAAAGCTGCCAATTTATGTCAATTTATGCTTGGTTATTAAACTGATTCTGAGGTTCTAACTTCTTATTTCTATAAACTGAACCATGATAAAGCTTTTAGCGAAATAGACTTTCACTTAGCAGTGGAACATCCAGAGTTACTTTAATGTTTTCCTTTTCGAGAAGTGAAAGTAAAGTTAAAAATGTGTTGACTTTATATCACACTGTAGCAGTATCTGGAGTCCCAGAACTCCGTGTGCAATACCTTTTGTACTAGGCAGCTGTTTCTATGCGAGCGCAAGGACAGGATGACGCGACAATTTTACTGCGATTCAGGAAACCAGCTTTATTTGCATGACATCAGCTGATGGGCCTGCCTCCTTTGCAGAACAAAGCCGCTGGAAGACAGAACCCCGATCTTTCCCAGTAAACAGGTTTTATACAAACAATGGCTGCAATATTTCAGTCCCTCCCTTCTTTATGCATTGTTACTGGCTAGCATTCATGAACCCATATTACTCTACCCAATTAAACAAAGCATTTCTTATCATCTCACTCCTATTTGCTAACAAACGTTGTGCAGTGTAAATTTCCATCTTTCCCTCTATGTTATCTGCCCTAATGTGCAGGCTGTACTCGAATCGATACATTTTACTACCGGGTTTTCACTGGGAGCCGGCCAAGTGGGAACCTTATTTGCCATGCGCATTTCCTAAACGAATTGCTAACTTTGTAAACAAACGCACATGGGGGATGATAAGCCAATCACGGCTGTTTCTTATCTTAAGGCACATGATGTTCTCTGGGCTAATCACAGCCTGTGCTTGTATTGACCAATCAGAGTAGATTATTCTCGTCACTGTTGCTGGCAAACTGACCCCACTATTTCAGAGCCTATGCTAAGCAGCACTTTCTCCTGGCGTTTCTGTTTAAGCATCAATTTCCCCCTTCAACACCAACAGTGTACTACAAAGAGAAGCTTGATTTACAAATGGAAAGTCTAAACAGGCATTTTCCTTTGCCAGCAGTCCATTCCAAATAAACAAAACAGTATTATGCCTTTAGCACCCTCTAATATCATTTGTTTATTTAAAATATTTCTGTATTGCTATCAAGGTTCCCAAGGTGATGAATAAAAACAGATAAATCCCTTATGGCCTTGAAGAGAGAAGACACAGCTCCATCATCCCTAGGCTCAGATGAAAGGCCCTCCCCCCCCCCCCATCTCAACTGCCACTGCCCTGGCCATAAAGGGAGAAAAGAAGAGGCAGTATCTGTTGTACTTAATCCCTTCTCACCCTGCTTTTCCATCTTCTTTTAGTGCCATGTTTTAATTTGTAAGCCTGATGACAGGAAAATGCTTTGTTGTTCACTTATTTGTAAAGTGTTAAGTGCAGTGATGGCATTATATAGACATGTTGTTGTTTTATTATAATTACAGATTAGGGGGACCATGAGCCAAGGAAGAGCTGCACACACTCCTTTGTTTTTGGTTCATACAACAGAATAACATATACCTGTAATTTCCTACATGAATACATGTAGACATTTTGTATATATTTTGAAGCAGGTTTGGTACTTTTCCGAGCATAAAAAGTACAGTCAGAAAGTGATGCTACCTGTGCGTCAACTCTGAAAAAGAGGGTTTTGGTGCCTGGAATCAATAAGGGCACATGTTATAGAAGACTAACACCCTGATTATATACATTCTAATCCACTCTGTGCCAAGTTATACTATATGCTAGATGAGTGGGAATACAGTGCAGTTTGAGTTAATGAAAGTAATGGGATTCTTAATGTGAATGAGAACATCAGTGCTAAGATGGCAAGTCCTATCTTCACTGCTGGCAGGAAGCCCGGACAAAAGTAACGAGAAAAGAACAGAGAGAGAGGCAAAATTGATAGCTTGCGCTGTGAGAAAGAAAGTTTACAGAAAGCTATTGTTCTCATATTTAGTGATGACAGAGACATGATGCAAATGATTTATTTAGTGTTTATTGATTAATGAAATGTCATGTAACAACAGTAATCACCAGCCAATTATGATTGTTTTAACCATGAAGAAGGGGAGGGTTTAACTGGATGGACTCCATTACGAGTATAAAAGTCTTTGTATGAAATGTGACGGGGTTTTTGCCCCTATCTACAGCTGTGTTCTGTTGGCAAATACCCTCCAGCTGGTGATTGAAATAAACCTTTTGTTTTTCACCCTACACACAGTTGTCACGAGTTTCCCTCTCCTCTAAGTATCCGCGCGCCCGGGCAGCGTTGGTAAGATTAAATTGGTACTTGGAGTTCTAGAACTCCCAGTTCTGCTTCACAATCTCTTTTCCCCCCCAAAGCTCTGATAAGGGAAGGGAGGGGGAAAAACCAGTATGGAACCAGGGGGAAAAGCCTTTGGACGGCCGGATCCCCCCAGCCATTGGCATCACAATGGGAAAAAAAATAGTTCCGGCGTGGTGCCAAGCTGTAAACATGTTTTTTGGAAAAACCCTTGCTCTTTTTTATAGGCTGAGCACCCCTTTGCCAGTGTTCCCTTCAGACCGGGAAGGGCCCCCGCCCACACACACACCGTCTCTAGAAACTATTTTTATTTAGAATAATATGTCCGAAAGGAAAAGGGAAGAAGAAAAACAACCCGGGAAAACTGCAAAGATCTCCCCAAAAAGGGTGAGTCCCAAAAAGCAATTCAAACGAAAGGTGGTTCCCGGGGGGCTGAAAAGGGAAATTTGGGGTCTGGGGACCAAAAAAACGATCAACGGGGACTTGGAGCTCGGGCAAAATCACCCCCGCAATTTTTATTTGGGTCTTGGGACAAACCCGTTTAGTCCAAACGCCCTTTCCCGTCTGGAATTTTCCCAGGGGCCAAAATCTTAAAAGCAAATCTATCTTTTTAGGGCACCGCACCCCCTCTTTCATTCCCAATTTTTCGCCCCAAAAAGAATGTTGCTCTTCAATCAAACTCCTTGCTCAGTCCACCAGGGACTATCTTGGTGGGAAAATTCCCCCCCCCAGTTTTTCAGCACCACCTGGCAAAGGGAGAAGGGTTCTCTTTAAAGTCAACGCAGAATTTACTTGCAGTTTCAAAGCTATTTCCATAGAACTTCATTTCCCCCTTCCCGGGGAAATAGCCAGCAACCAATCAATCCCAAAATGTTCATCTACAAAGGTCCACCCAGGGCCCCCATCTTCCTCACCCCGGGCCTGACAGCACCCTTGGTACCTGTTTTGGGCCCCCTACGGGGGGGGGGGTCCAAAAAATAGGGGGGAAAGGGCCCTCTTGGGGGGGGGTGGGGTGGGGGGGTTCACCAAGAGGCTGGGACCCCACATCCAGAAATCAAAATGCTCCAAAATTCAAAAATGTCTACCTGGGCAATGCTGTATTTAGAACAAATGATCCTGGGTTTGGTTAAAGCCCCTTTTGGGGCCCTGAATGAGGTAGACCTGGAGGCCTAGACTGCCTGCTTTGTGACCCTCCCATAGACTTATAAACCGATCATTATGTCTGTCATCGTCAAAACAGAATGCCCCCTTTTGAATTGCATCAAA
Source organism: Anolis apletophallus (assembly GCA_030556195.1). NCBI lineage: Eukaryota > Metazoa > Chordata > Lepidosauria > Squamata > Anolidae > Anolis > Anolis apletophallus. The sequence goes on along the minus strand of JARBWK010000002.1, from coordinate 113,712,886 downwards.
TGGGGGGGGGTGTGGGGATGCCCACAGCCAAAGGGCCCCGGCACCTAAGTAAATGGTCAACCCATTATATTAATGGTATACTAAAATGCACCCCCGTTTACAAGGTGGTTTTTAGGATTCGCCCTGGGGTTTTTAGCTTTTAAACATTCCATGTTTATAGCACATTTTAGTCCTGCACATTTTTATCTCCGTTGATGACAGCACTTGCCCCGGCTAGTGGGAGGCCCCTTCAGGGGGGTAAAGGGGGAGCCCCTGTTTTTGACCGATTTTTTTTCTGGCCGGGGCCCCCGAATCCCACCAACGCCGGGGACCCGGAGACTGCAAAAACTGAGGGGAAAGCAAAGCCGAAGGAGAGGTGGCGGAAGCGGCCTCTGTAGAGGGCCCAGAGAAAATCCCGGGCACCTTAAGGTGGTGCCCGGCCAAAGAGGGCTACAAACTGGCATAAGCCGGGAGAGGAGTCGGAGGCGCGTCAGGTCCGAGCCAAAAGCCGCGCAACTTGGTTTGGGGACGGGGAAAGGGGAGGGAAGTCCCAGGGTCTGCAGAACCGGCAAGATAGTTTATTTCGGCACTTTTAAAATTGAGGGGAAAACACACTGGGAAGGGGGGAAAAAAAAGTGGGGGGAGATAGGCAGGAGAAATGGGGGGGCAGGCTCAAAGCAGAAGAAAAAGACCCCTTTGCAGTGTGTGCAGACAATTGGGACAGGTTTTTTTTGTAGCAGTTGGGGGAAAACCCCGGAGATGAAATCTTTTTAGCAGAATTGGAAGAAGTTT
>JARBWK010000002.1:113652693-113712015 GCA_030556195.1 Anolis apletophallus | reverse complement strand
CTTCATAAAGATGCCAGACAACCGCGTATTTGTTCCTAAGACAAAAGCGTGGCACATAGTACAGTTCTACCATGAGAACACACACCTAGGGAAAAGCGCCCTGGCAGCGCTCCTAGAAAGACAGATGTTCATCAATGGATTGCACAGCCTGACGTCCTTGGCTGCAAGAAGATGCTGGACATGTGCAAAGAATAACCCAAGAGAGGGGCCTTGAAAGCGCCTGGGATACATATCAAGGAATTGGCCCTTTGAAGTGTTAGTTACAGACTTTACAGAAATGCCAATGAGCGGAGGCTTCCGTTATTTGCTGCTTTTTGTAGATTCTTACACGGGTTGGATTGAAGCTTTTCCTACACGCACAGAGAAGTCAGCGGAGGTAGTGAAAGGCCTCATGAAAGACATTATTCCTAGATTCGGCATGCCTTGCAGATAGGCTCAGATAACGGGCCATCATACGTGCACCACGTGGTCCAGGGACTGTGTAAGCTGCTGGGGATCACGTGGCGTCTTCATTGTGCATATCACCCGCAATCTTCTGCTAGGGCAGAAAGAGCAAATAGAACTTTAAAGAACTGTTTAGCAAAGATTTGCCAAGAGACTAAATTGAACTGAGAATGGCGTTACCCCTGGCTCTCCTAAGGGTCAGGTGTACACCACACAAGAAGACAGGCTTGTCACCATTTGAGAGACTGTATGGCAGGCCTCCATTGAACTTAAAACCTATGTGTGGACAGACTTCTGACAGCCATGTGTTAGGACATCAACAGACTTTGCAAGATGTTCAGATGTTAGGGAAACAGCTAGAAAACTTAGTCAATACACTGCAGATTTGCGACCTCCTCTCCCGTCTACTTTCTTCACTCTTTTTCAGTTGGTGATTCCGTCCTAGTGAAAGAATGGAGCCACGTCCGCTACAGCCGAGATGGAGAGGACTATTCACCGTGCTCCTGATCACACCAACGGCGGTGAAAGTGGAGAGCCTTCGCCCTTGATCCACTATTCGAGGGGTGAAGAGGTCGCCGGTTGCTTTGGAGGCATTCAGATTCAGGATAACTCTTTCGCCTCCGGGATTACAAACACTTTGCAACGCCTCTATTTAAGGGGCACACACGGCCACAGAAGAGTCGCCTGATACCATCGCCCCAACCGGGAATGGTGGTCCAACGCAAGAAAGATGGACAGAGCCAAAGGCCCTTCATTGCGGTGGAAGCATGCATCCCCATTGGTTACGTTCTCTCTTGTGATGATAATCATTGTGGTGATCTGTTCAGTATTGATCAGTGCTGTCTGCCTATTATGCTCAAATGTTGTGCGAAGGCAGTACAGAGTTCCTTGAAGACAGTACAAGGTGTGCATACTGTCAAAAGCGAAAGGCCCGGGGGCTTACGAGACTGGAGGGTCGATTGGTCTAAATAGGTGTTCCAGACGTGGTGTAGGAAACCCTGCGATGAGTTTCCCACAAAGAGAAATTCTGAATGAAGCAGGTTTGGTACTTTTCCGAGCATAAAAGTACAGTCAGAGAGTGATGCTACTTGCGTGTCAACTCTGAAAAAGAGGGTTTTGGTGCCAGGAATCAGACAGGCACTTGCTATGGAAGACTAACACCCTGATTAAATGCATTTTAATACACCCTGTGCCCAATTTAAACCATATAGGCTAGATGGGTGGAAACAGTGCAGCTTGAGCTATAAAAGTTAATGGGATTCTTAATGTAAATGGAAAACACCACTGCGCATGGCAAAAGTCCGACCTTCTCCGCTGCTGGCAGGAAGCCCGGAACTAATGTTGCAAGTCAAGAACAGAGAGAGGCTCAGCATTGATAGCTTGCACTGTGGGAAAAGAATACCTTATAGATGGCTATTGTTCTCATTTTTAGTGATGACAGAGAAATGATGTAAATATGGACTCCATTGGGGTATAAATGTCTTTGTATGAGATGTAACGGGTCTTTGCCCCTATCTGCAGCTGTGTTCTGCTGGCAAAACCCACCAGCTGGTGCCAGGAATAAAACCTTTTGCTTTTCATCCTACTTCACAGTTGTCGGCGTGTTCTCCCTCATCCTAGTATCCGCACGTTCGGGCAGCTTTGGTAAGGTTAACTTGGTACTTGGAGTTCCATAACTCCCTGTTCTGCTTCACTATAACTTAGTTTTGAAGGACTTAGAAAATTCCCAGAAAGGATATCTCTCTTGGAATTCCTAGAAAGGATATATGTCTTGGAATTTTTCTCGGACATCAAGGTTGATTGTCATTTGACGGCATCCCCCCCCCCCGCTTTACTGTTAGAGCAACACGAGTCATAGCTAGAATAAGATTTCTTGCTGTAGAGATTTCTTTCTTATTTCTCTCATCTAACCTCCACATTTTCTCTAATTATCATTGGAACTTTGTGGTCATAAATATCTTGCAAGTAGATCATGTGGTCCTGGATCTTCTTTGGGAATTTTGGGAATTAAAATTTTCCCCAACCCACTTTCTCAATTTCTTCTCATCTGATTTCTCTCCCTCCTCTCTTGCCATGTTGTTTTGCACCTCATTGAAAGGCGGTGAGTTACCTAACCTTGTGTCGCCCTCCAAGCACTTGCAAGCCTCCCTGATAAACCACACATTCAGCTGAGGTAGAACAGGCTTATTTAGAATAGCTGGATATAGGAAAGAGGCTAGAAGTCACTCTAAGATGCCTTTAAAGCAGCACCAGTAAAATAGCAAGGCAATGTTCAATAATATCAGCAGTGATTATAGTCCCGTGGCAAACTAGTGGGTTCAAGCAGGATTCAAAAGGCAAAGTCTTTCCGTGGAAATCAAGGGCAAAAACAAACAAGGCAAGCAGATGCCCAAGCAGGCTAGATCCAAACAGAGCAGCCAGCGAGCTGGACAGGCAAGTTCTTAGCAGGGAAGCCGCCAAGGCCCAGGGAATCCATGATCTTGAGATGCAATAGTTGACTCGAGATGGGGAGCCTTTCCAAGATCCAACGGTTATAGTTCTGTAACCCCTTGATCTTGCGACGTAGCTACGTCGAGTGTCATGGTTCCCATGATGGACTACAGCTACTGTTCATTGACCTCAGCAGCAAAGGTATGTTAGCCCAATTAGTGCCCACATCTGTGGAAAGGAGTTTACTCAACTTCTGGTCTCCAGCTGCCTCTGCTTATCACCAGGCATAACAGTCGTGGCCTTGAATGTTTGAACCGGCCTGCCTGGTGCTGGATTCACTTGGGAAAGGCAGACAGGCTTAGATTCCTGGATGCCAACATGGCTGCAGTGTGGTTCTGGGGAAACTAGGGAAACCGAGGCCTGGGCCTGACACCTTGTCATTAGCTAGGTTGTAGGGTCCTCATGGATATATAAAAGAAAACCTATTAGTAAGCTTTTACATTTGCAACCTACAACTGCTTGTCCTGTTTGTTTTTGGAGTCAGTCAGTAAGGGTACTCAGGAAAGCAATGCAGAGAAACCAAAGCACAATTTGTCTGCTACTTTGCTAAATGATGACTAATTCCTAGCAGTTTTAGTTTTCATATTTTCACAAAAAGGGCTACTAGCCTGGGAAACACTATTTCCCTACAACTCTATGGTAACTTCACATGGAAGAAATTCAAAAGGATTTGCTATTTTCCACTATTTTCTGTTTCTGTTGTAATTTCATGAATGTATTCCCCATTGTGTCAAATGCATAACTAATAAATAAATAGAAAAATAATCACCATTTTACTTCAGATGCAAAATTGGGAGAATAGCAAATTCCCAAAGTGAATTTTGTTACATTTAATCCTCACAAATTAACTAGGTACTATCTTCTGGAAAAGTTACGTTAAAAAAATTAAAAACAATAATACACTGAGTATGTAGAACTGAGCCATGTTAGGTTGGTATTCTTGGTACCAGAGCATTACCCGACTACTGCAGCATTATGGATGGTTTCCATATGCCATTGTATTTATGGCTCTAAAACATAATCTTCCAAATTTTTAAATCATAGTACATTGCTGCTTTCACATGGTAAGCTTAAAGCAGATCAATAAACAACCAAGAGTCAACAGATGCAAATTACTGTCAGCTGAAATGTTTTCTAGGTAGATAAATCTGGAACTGAGCACTTGAGTGAACCTATGTCTAGCACTTTGAAGTCAGTTACACCCATAGAAGGCCTTCACAGATGGAATGAATTTGGAGCCAAAACTGGATTTTGTCCAGATATTACTTTAACCACATGAACTGAAAGGGTTTTACATTTTAATACCATATTTTAATATTTGAAATCTTAGGATTTTAAGATAATAGAGATTTATATAAACAATAAGCATGTCTGTTATGAAAAGAAGACCAACACAGGTTCACATGTATAATTCTCATTTACAGGATACATTTTGGTTGTGGAATCATCAAATTTATTTTTAAATTTTATTTAATTTACATATTTTATATTTATATAAAATTTTATTTTATTGGTTTTTCAAATAGCTTAAATAAAAGGTTTTAACAAATTGTAGATCAAATAACCCATAGTGCAAATGTTCCAAAAAAATTAAATAAGCAATCCTACTGAGAATACTAATTTAAAACTGTTTTAAAATAGTTAAAACATTAACAAAGATAAAAAATACAAAACCTCAATTAAAGGATTCTCTTCCACCAAGCAGATAACAATTGAAGCAGTATCTAAATGAAAAAGAATTGTTCTTCAGGAAATAAGATTCCACCTGAATATTATGAAGAACTTCCTGACCATAAGAGCTGTTCAACAGTGGATCTTTCTGCCTAGGAATGTGGTGGAGGCTCCTGTTTGGGGCCTTTAAACAAAGACTGGATGGCTATCTGTCAGGGGTACCTTGAATGTGCTTTTCCTGCATGGCAGGGGTCTTAATTAGATCGCCCATGTAGTCTCTTCCAACTCTATGATTCTATGAGAGAATGTCCCAAATACACAGGGCAACAGTGAAAGAATGGAAGTATCTGTAGAAAGTGGGAGTTCTTTGAATACCAGACTGGTGAAGGATGAGGAGCAAAAATGATGGTCAAAAATGAATTGAGGAGTACAAGAGCAAAATGGTAAAGATAGATAAGTCTGGTGAGGGCTTTAAAGGCAAGGCCCATAACATGTGAACATTATATGTTGGGGGCACAACTTTCAAAATACACCTTCTATCCAGCTTATGAATTGTGGATCTAAACAGTGACACTTAAAAGATGGGTAAGAACAAGGACTCTGTGGTGGATCTGGGAGAAGACAGGGATCTCCATTTTATTTGTCTTTGAAAAGAACACTCTCGGTTTGATCCTAATTGGTGTTAACTTTTGCAGTCACATTATTGGCATTCTCTCTCTCTCTCTCTCCACACACACACACACACAAATACACACACACACACACACATATTTTTGGGGGGAGGGAGAACATGAGTTGATTTATCAATAAGTCAGTGTAAATACAATATCTTAAGTCATCACACACGGAACCATCGCCTTCTCCATGCAGGGTGGTAAAATGTGAGAGCTTTGGGCAAAACTCAAAATAAGCACTAATCCCATCTGCTCCCTCTGCCATGGTGCTGCCTCTTGCTTTTTTATATCCAGGTGAGAAAACAGTGGTAATGGCCAGGGTTAACTGCCCCCCAAGGTGACATTGGTATCCAGTCCACAGGTCATAACAAAATCTATAATTTTTGCCCCCAATTCTGTACATGAGTAGCTTGTACATGCATATATATGGTACATGCTTGAACTTTGTTATGCCCTCCCTTCCATTCTCTGACCTAACCTGTTAATGTGGAAACACACTGTATAGGTACTTATCTGGCTTGCCTCATTTCAAAAGCTGCATAGATGTTTTGGGGTATTGCTTTATATGTTGAGTGGGAGCACTTGTATTCCTCAAACAGTGCATTACTCACTAACCCAACATGTTCCCCAAGCGCTGCTTTCATAAAGCCAAACCAATGGTCTATGAAATCAGAAGCAGAGTCCGGCTGCACTCTCTTCTTTAAATAAAATAAAATACATATTGAGAGGTGTTGAGAAATGCATGGAGCTGAGAGTGACAAGAAAAAGCACCCCATTCATCCAGCATTTCCAGGCGGAGGGTCTAGAACTGAGCCAACTTTGGCGATGTTCTCTGTGTAACTGTATATTATACAAATGTTATTGGAAGGCCAAATTTAGGCATTGCAAGAGGAGGAGGGATAAGAAGGGGAAGAGGGGGGAAAATGAAAATACGTTGCAAGATAAATTGGCCTGTTTGGGAACCAGATCTCAAGCTTTGCCTTGTTCTTGTCTTTTAACGGATGTTGGAGTTGCTCCTAAAGCTCAATCAGGCCATTGAGAGCAATAGGGGAAAACCAACATAGTTCTTTCCCCCTGTTGTGTACAAAGGCCTGAGCTTGTCTTCCAGCTGGTTTGGGAAAGATCGGTTCAGGCAGCTCAACACTGTTGGTTAGTGTGTTTCACTTAGTGTTCCTTCATTCAGGAATTCCTTCTACACAGAATTGTATGATGAAGATTTCATAAGTGTTTGTTACAGAATATCCGTGTTTTGCAGATTCATGGGGATAAACACTTTACCTTAGTCATTGCCTTTTGTGACTTGAGATTGCATTGTCAAAGGTGTCCTTCAGACTCTTCTGCACTTATACATTGCAAGGGGACAGCGATAATACTATTAGGTAAACCAGGCAATCACTTCTGGTAACAGATATTGGTGTCACAAAATAACAAAACACCTGTTTAACATTTAATTCATCATCACTGTTTATGGATGTTTACAGGGATGGGGAGAATTTCCTGTGGGCTTTCCCCCATTAAGATCCAAAATAACTTAGCTGGCTTTGGTATGTGTGTATATCTGTATAGCATGTATACCATTTGCCACTATCCTTCAAGTGATGGGCCTTAGTGGTAAACAAGTTCTATAGTGGGATTTGTAATGGGTTTTTTTAGTGAGAGTGGTAGAGGCATATGGTAGTGTCATAATCTAGCATTGGCAACAGCTTTGTTCTGTTGTCAAGGAGTGGGGACTCTGCTTTGGACTGAAGTCTGAACTTTAAAGGAGCTATCCAAGTTGATGAACCACACACCAGAATAGCTTAGATCAGGGTTCTCAACCTTTGGTCCTTCAGGTATTTTGGACTTCAGCTCCCACAATTCATAACAGCTGGTAAGATAGCTGGGATTTCTGGAGGTTGAAGCCCAAAATATCAGGAGGACCAAAAATTGAGAACCACTCTCTTAGATTATGACACACAACAGAAGAATGTATCTAGACAATAGAATTAATGCTGTTTGACATCACTTTAATTGCCATAGCTCAATGCTATTGCAGTTTTACAAGGTCTTCAGCCTTCTCTGCCAAAAGAATTGCTGATGCCTCCCCATGATTCCATAGCACTGAGCCACGACAGTTAGTGTTGTTAAACTGCACTAATTATATAGTGTAGATGCACCCAAAGATAGTAAGTGACAGTGGGTCCAATGTGTGTTGGAACAAAATATAGTCAGACATAAGATCTCTTTGTTACTATTTAAACGTTTGGATATGAAAGACAGAAAGAAGATGGATAATAATACATTTTTTCTCAAATCAGAAGAAGAATTCATTGACTTTACATTACCTGGAAGTGCACTATTCCCCCTTTTTTCTCTACTTTTTTCCCTTTTCTTTCTCCTTTTCTCTCTCTTTGAAACTCCTAAATTCTTTCTTTTAATTTCTTTCTTTCTCAACCATATTGTTTTCACTCTTTCGATGTTACTAAGAAATGACATTGTTGGTCTTTGTGACAATTTTCTTTGTTATGTATGCATAAATTAATAAAAACATTTCAAAAAAGATCTCTTTGTTAAACAAGCTATGTTCAAACAATGACCCACTCAGTGAACATTGTTGCCATTCGTGGATGCTCCTACAACAATATCATATCTCAATACAATGGCATGTGTTGTCAGACTCTCTGCATAAAGTCAATAATGTATGCATGCAGCTATGGATTCTCCTCTGGGTATAGCTATGGAGATTGCCATGATAAGTTTCTCCATTTGCTTTGTACTAGACAAGATCTCTCTCAGTAAAGCTTGTTTGCCACTACTAACCTCCCCCTTCAGAAAACCCTTTAATTTCTCAGAAAATCCAGGTTTCTGTGGAACAGTTTTAAAGTCTGTTTTGTTGGAGAAAATAGTGTATGATGTTGACTTGATTTGTAGACAAACTCTTCCTCTATGCATATCAGTGGTTCCCAACATTTGCTCTTCCAGTTGTTTTTGGACTTAAATTCCCAGAAATCCCAGCAAGTTTACTAGCTGTTACGAATTGTGGGAGCTGAGGTCCAAAACACCTTAAGGACCCAAGATTGGGAACCACTATTCTATAAAAATTCATCTGGTATAAACATGACCAATCCTGTTCGCTTGAGCATCAGTCCCACTGAACACAGCTAGGCTCAGTTCAGAATACACTTACCTGCTCCCAAATGCAACTTGCACCACTTTCCCCCATTGATATCAATAGGATCTGGGCCCAATTTTAAATATTTATGCCCCCACTGTATTATGGAGTCTCAGAAAAAACACTAGAGATAATGTTAAACACTGACTGAGAAAGGTAATATTTATTTTAAGCATCTGTGATTTTTATAGAGTTATGCAGACAGCAACAAAATTGTGTTGTTGAAGGCTTTCATGGCCGGAATCACTGGGTTGCTGTAAGTTTTTCGGCTGTATGAGACCTCACAACCTTTGAGGGTGGCTACCATAGATGCAGGCAAAAAGTAAGGAGAGAATGCTTCTGGAACATGGCCATACAATCTGAAAAACTTACAGCAACCCAGCAACAAAATTACCATGAGCCATGCCTAATGTTTATGTGGTAATCTGTATGTGAGGTCTATATTAGCAGCACAGAATGTAGTCAGAGCTTGTTTGTTGTTTAAGAGGATGTTCACATGGCTCTAGTAATGTGTATATTGTAACTATAACATCTGATTGTTGGCCTTTGGCACATATTACTGTTACAGTATTGTTTGCATAACACAAATGACAAAGCTCAGCAAACAATGCACACCATGGGGAGATGTCAGTTATTGCCACGATGGAGTTTATAAGGATCACTAAAGCAAATTAGCATACAGTTGAATCTTTTATTCTTATTTTACTTGACAATTCCAGTTCTTGGATAAACATACATAGGATATTTGTATAGAAATATTTCAGATATATACAGATATACATTAGATGCTTATGAAAAGCAATAACATAAACAATTAGCATCCCTGGTGTTCCAAAATTTATATTATGTGTTGGAAGAAAGGAGGAAGGAAGGAAAGGAAGGGAATGGAATGGAAAGGAAATAATATATACTTTTCTTTCCTCCTTGGATATTCACTTGTCACAAAATGAGAAAATACCCCCAATTCCCATTACCAAAGTTGGATGCCCACATAACCTTTTATTTTATGGAACATACTGAGTTAGGTTTGCTGAGAAAAATCAGCAACTTCTCCATTTCTCCCCTTGGCAATTCAAGCCTTCATTCAGGTTGGGCACAAGTCCTTTCCTTCTCTCCCCACTGTGCACCTTCTCTGTTATCAATTACAAATGTGACTCCATTAATCTTCTTGAAAGGAAAATATTTTGGATACATTGGCAATTAAAAAAAATTCTAAGGAGATGACATGCAAGTGTAGGCTATGGTGCAGGAAACAGGGCCCATGGGAAATGTGCAATGACAGCTTACAAATGCCCGAGAAGATTGATGGGATATTTTGGGCGTATTGTAAGGCTACCCTTTCCTGTGTACTAAAATTGGTCTTATGCTAGCCATGCTCTATAACTTCATTAAGTGTATTATTCTTGGCTGGAGCTCTGAAGCAGAATGCTCAATTTTCCCCTTGATTTCCCTTCTAACCTGAGAGCTGATTTCCTTAACAATTAATATAATACTTTATTTTTTAGGAATCCATCACCAGAAAGCAGGCTATAAACATGAGAGTTGGTGTGGTCTAACAGACAGTCAGACAACTTGATGATGATGTAGAATACCTTCATTTCAAACTCTGCTGCAATCTGACTGGGATCTTAGAAAAGAAACTTATACCTTTACCTTATGCTACTTTGTGTTTCATATTGGAAGAAAGGGTTATAGAAATAAAATAATATAAGCATAAGCATGAAATTATCATGGCAAAAGACAGTGAAAGCTACTGTTTTAAAACTGTCAAATAAAAAATCTATTTATTTATTTATTTATTTCGACTTGATAAACCGCCCTTCCCGAGGCTCAGGGCGGTTTACAACATATAAAAACAGCATATAAAAACAGCATATAAAAACAGCATATAAAACACCAAAGATTAAAACGCATAAAATTACATCTTAAAAACGATCATACAAAAACATAGCCAGACATAGCTGGTTTATACAGAGTAATAGTGGACTAATAAAAACATACGTTAAAATTGTCTACTTTGTTCATCTACGGCTTTCCTTCATCTACGGCTTTTCCCAGCCAAGCAGCTCTGAAGGTCATGAGGTCATCAAAAGAAAAGAGGATGCAAAGACTGAAAATAAACCTTGCCAATCCTCCTCCTATGAAAAATGAGGTGTTAAATTTCAAGAAAGAAACTTAGTCAGGTTTGGGCTTAGCTGTTGGTTAAGCCACTAACGTCTTAATAATAATAATAATACACTTTATTTATATTCCACTCTTCTCACCCCGAAGGGGACTCAGAGTGGATTACATCACACATACGGCAGACAATCCCTGCTGGAAGACGTACAGTTACAATACAACACATACAATTTTTGAAGGATTTTTTCTGGCTGTGTCACAGGGTGCGTCATTACGTCACAAGGGGGTGCTGTTGCTTCATCCTCATGACGGAGGGCCTCTGCTCCTCTGTTCTGCAAACCACCTTCCGACAGCCGATCTTTATTCATTCAGGTGTTGTAAAGTCCTTGCTGAAAAGAATCCTCCCCCGCTTTTGGCAGGTTCCCAGTTCATCTATTTACAGCTGGGCTGTTTTCGAACTGCTGGGTGAACAGTGGACAGGGCTCACAGCTGGTTGTCCAAGCCAGCTCGGGAATCGAACTTGCAACCTTCATATTGCAAGCACAGCTGTTCTACTGCTGTGCTATCTCTCCGGCCCTCATCATTAGGGTGCATCTACACTGCATAGTTGTGACCTCATCATACGTGGCTAAAATCAGTGGCATACACTGATCTAGCCCCTGTCACCCATGGAGCTGGTCATGTCCAATTAGACGATGTTGTGCTGGCTCTGTGGGTAAAGGAGGGTGGAACTGGCATGCCGCAGCAGCGCCAACACAGGAGACTTCATGTGTTTACATTGACTTTAATGGGTTACGCCACATGCTCCATGCACACACCACACTTCCCCCCATAGGATCAGCTGCTGGAGGAGTGACATGGAACACTTTAAGCAACTGTGTGATGAGGTAGTAAATGTTGCTACTTTAAATGCCATATTTCAATGCTATTGAATCATGGGAACTGTAATGGTGCAAAGTCTTTATCTTTCTCTACCAAAGAAGACTGGTGCCTTACCAAACTACAAATCCCAGGATTTCATAGCATTGTGTGCCATATGGTATCAAATTGCACTAATTCTACAGTGTAGATGCATCATCTTAGTTCCACATTAACCAGCACATTTCTTATTAAAGCACAACTAATGGCCAGAAATGCTGGTAGCTCAAGTTCTGCAATTATGGCTGGATGCAAGACTCCTACTCTTGCTATAATAGCACTGCACACCAAACGAAGAACCACAATCAAACTTGTTAGCTAATCTAAGATGTGGACATGTAACAGTGTGTCCATCACACTCTCAGTATGTCTTAACAACAGCCTCCGGGCTCTTCTTATTTTAGTCCTAAAACACCCGATGAAATTCTGCATCAATTTGTCATTTCTTGTTTTCTCAGTGAGAGAATATTTTTTATTCCTAAGATGTTCATGAGAGTGTGATTATGAAATATGTTGTGCCTATTTTAATCAGAACTAGGTGAAACATTTCACATGGAAACTATTTTGCAACAATAACAACAAAATCTTTTTCTGCACGCATGTACACATACAGCCAACCACAAAACTTCCTTTTTTATACGACTGAAATTTTCTCTGAGAATTTGATACTCCCTCTTTCCTGCATTTTTGTAAGATGTCATTTTTCTTCATTTCAAAATCTTTCATCCAAGAATATTAAGGGGGAATATGTGAACAGAATATGTGAACAGAAGAAATTCAATAATCTGCAAACATGTGTGCAGAAATAGTCAATTTATAGCACTGAGACTCGTTTTAGTATGATATTATCAAAATGAATATTTGTTTGTGTCTCCCTCATTTGTATGTTTCACAGAATGTTCTTCTGGCAAGGAAATAATTCCAGAATTCTTGGAATCCACTGCATTGTAGTTTGAGGTTGGACAAATGAAAACAGAGCAACTTGGGGGTAGAGTGTACTGTTCTCTTCACAGAATTCCCAAACATGGAAAACATAAAGTAGTTTTGGTAAAAATGGCTTCTTGGTTAACTAAAATGCAATTATTCAACATTGTTACATATTACTTTAGGGTACAGTAAGTTATGTTTTAAGATGGGTTGCTTAGGGAGGATGGGACCTGCACAGAATAGATAGATCAGAAATAAAGAAACTATATCTAGAAGGGGGGATTATCAGACCTAACTGAGTTCTACAAGACATAAATAAAAGCTTATGGTGGGGGATTAATTTACTTGTGTTAAATAATAACAGTGCCCCATATTTCTTTATGACACTAAGAGCAACATCCTGTTTCACCATCTGGGGTTCCACATCCTTTCTGCATGCTCCAAATTTGAAATGAATACAGTGGAGTGTTGACAGGCTGCCACCTTTTTTTTGATAGCCAGACTTGTTGCTGCTCTGATGGAGAGTAAGAGTGTGGGGCTCATCCACTGACATGTGTGCGTTTATTTTTTTACCATGTCGGGAGGCAGGAGACCAAGCTAAAGAAATTATCCTCTGTTTGAGCTAATGTCTGTTTCTCATTGGATCACAGCTTCATTCCATTTGGGAGTCATATTGTGGTGTGAGCAAAAGCACAGTCAGTAAATAGCAGCTTTTTGATAAGCATTTTGCAAGCCTGGCACAAATATTTAAGAGCACAGAAGAGAGAGGCATCAATTTAATTTTGTTTTCTCTCACTTTGTTTCCTGTCTAGCATTTTACATTGACAGATGGTCAATATAAGCTGAGATAGGCAAAGAGAAAGAATGAAGATATTGGGAATACAGGGTGGAGGGGATTCTGAATAAGTATCTAGGTGGTGGTTTCCAGCTAACCAACTAATAACTGAAAACTTGAGCAGGAAGAATGGACTTCTCACAGCGTTGGAGTACTATTTTGTCACTCCCATAGATCTTTCTGCTAGGACACTGACAAAAAACTCAATAACATCAATTGTCAATCAGAGACTTAACCTATTTGTTGTTCATCAGATGTGTTTTCAGAGGAAATTAATCAATCAATACATATCCACAAATTGTATCAAACTAAGAAGCATGCTCATTAACAATTATGTAGTGGTTTCAGTGTTAGACTAGGAAAATGGGAGACCAGGGCTTAGACCTCTTCTCACCCATGGAAACCCACTGGGTTACCTTGAACAATTCACACACTCTCGGGAAGATTTCCATAAGCTGGAAATGACTTGAAGGAACACCACAACGACAACAACAACAACATCCTATGACATACCAAAAACTGACTTTATATCCTACCCTTACCCCCATTCTCCAAGCAAGCAACTGTTAATACAAGTATAGCTAAAAACCATAGCGCATAAAGCATGTAATTAAATGTATGAATTAAATTATGAAAAAATAAAATAAGTTAGAAACATGAACCATTAAAAAGAAAACAACTAACAGACTATACTGCATATTTTGCGGAGCCGATCCTCCCTAAGCAATTCATCTTCAAAGACCTGCCAAAATGCAAGAAGACTTCACCTGCCTGCAGGGAGAGTGCCAGTCCAGCCTCTCTGGAAAGAGAGTTCCAGAACCTTGGAACAGCCAAGAAGGCCCTCTTTGATTTTCCTACCAGATGTTCCCATTAGGGTATTCAACATGTTGAATCACTCTGGAAAAGCTTTGAGGGTTAGGTTTTTGTTGTTGTAGCCATGCTTCTATTTATGGCTTTATAAATAAATAAAGGTAAATTTAGGGTATTTCTGGGCAGAGTTTGAGCTGTGGATCATGTTACTATGGATCAAGTGCTCTGAACCTAAACAGTGTTTAACCAAGAATAATGGGAGTGATCATAGCTCAATAACAGAGCACATGTTTTCCCCCCCTAGCAGAAGCCCCTTGTTTGAAACTTAGCATCTTTAGCTTAAAAGGATCAGATGGAAGGAGATAATGGGGGCAGCAAGAAATATGGGAGATGTGTTGCCAACAGATGCGAATTAGAGAGCTGTTGTCACCCTTTCAGCTATGAGGACAAATAATCTGACCTGGTACAAAGCAGCTTTGAATGTTTCTAAATTCTAATGGAATGTGAAGATTTTGTATCAGTGGCACAATACATCATCCATCTGAATAGAAAATCATTGGTGGGGGAAGCTGGATTCACAATGATAGGTCTCTCTTAAAGGGGTTGAAGATTACAAACCCAAAATCTTATGAGAATCTCTATCACATGAAAAGACTAGGAATACAACTAAATTGTAAAATGAAAGCAGCTTGACGCCACTTCAACTGTCATGACTCAATGCTTTTGGTTGTTGTTTATTCATTCAGTCGCTTCCAACTCCTTGTGACCTCATGGAGCAGCCCACGCCAGAGCTCCCTGTCAGCTGTCGCTTCAAGGATAACATCCATCCACCTTGTTCTTGGTAGGCCCCTCTTCCTTTTTCCTCCCATTTTCCCCAGCATCATTATGCTCTCCAAGCTTTCCTGCCTTCTCATGATGTGGCCAAAGTACTTCATTTTTGCCTCTAATATCCTTCCTCCAATGAGCAGCCAGGCATTATTTCCTGGAGGATGAACTGCTTTGATCATCTTGTGGTCCAAGGCACTCTCAGAATTTTCCTCCAGCACCACAGTTTATTTATTTATTTATGGCATTTTACCCCGCTCTTCTCAACCCCCGAGGGGGGACTCAGAGCGGCTTCCAAAAGGCATAATTTGATGCCTACATCACAATTGCAGTATAAAACACAATACAAAACCCTCCAGCATTCAACATTAAAATACATTAAAATACAATTATATTCACACATTCTATGCATTCACCTATGTTAAAAACAGTGTTCCATCCATAAAAGCATTGAGCCCTATTCACCAACTTTCCATTAAAACTACTAAAGTGCTGTCCTGTGCTACTATGCGAACACCTGGTCCCACATCCAGGCTTTCACTTTTTTCCTAAATGTCAGGAGGGATGGAATTGATCGTATGTTGCTAGGGAGCGCATTCCACAGACGGGGAGCCACCACCGAGAAGGCCCTCTCCCTCGTCCCCACCAGCCGCACCTGGGAAGCCGGCGGGAGTGAGAGCAGGGCCTCCCCGGATGATCTTAAAGTACGAGGTGGGACGTAGCGGCAGATGCGTTCGGACAAGTAAGCTGGGCCAGAACCGTACAGAGCTTTAAAGGTCAACACCAGCACTTTGAATTGAGCCCGGAATTGGACCGGCAGCCAGTGGAGCTGACACAACAGGGGGGTGGTATGCTCCCTGTATGTAGCTCCAGTTAGTAGTCTGGCTGCCGCCCATTGGACTAGTTGTAATTTCCGAACTGTCTTCAAAGGCAGCCCCACGTAGAGCGCGTTGCAGTAATCTATTCGGGATGTGACCAGAGCGTGGACGACCGTAGCCAGATCAGACTTCCCAAGGTACGGGCGCAACTGGCGCACGAGTCTTAACTGTGCAAAAGCTCCCCCGGCCACCACTGAGACCTGGGGCTCCAAGTTCAGCGATGAATCCAGGATCACTCCCAAGCTGCAAACCTGCGTCTTAAGGGGGAGTGTAACCCCGTCCAACACAGGCTGTAACCCTATGCCCTGTTCGGCCTTTCGACTGACCAGGAGGACCTCTGTTTTGTCTGGATTAAGTTTCAATCTGCTAGTCCTCATCCAGTTCGACACAGCAGCCAAGCACCGGTTCAAAGTCCAGACAGCCTCCTTGGTGACAGGTGGGAAGGAGTGACAGATCTGGACGTCATCTGCGTACAGATAACACCTTATTCCGAAACTCCGAATGATCTCTCCCAGCGGTTTCATGTAGATGTTAAATAACATCGGGGGCAGAACTGAACCCTGAGGGACTCCACAAGACAAAGGTTGCGGAGCCGAACAGGTGTCACCCATTAACACCTTCTGGGTGCGACCTTCCAGAAAGTATTGGAGCCACTGCAATGCAGTACCCCCAAGCCCCATATCTGCAAGGCGACCCAGAAGGATACCGTGGTGTACGGTATCAAAAGCCACTGAGAGGTCCAGCAGAACCAACAGGGACACACTCCCCCTGTCGAGTTCCCGGCGTAGATCATCTACCAAGGCGACCAAGGCTGTTTCACTACCATGACCCGGCCTAAAGCCAGACTGTGCCGGATCAAGATAATCAGTGTCTACCAAGAATCCCTGGAGTTGTGAAGCCACCACACATTCCATGACTTTGCCCAAATAGGGGAGATTGGAAACTGGCCGATAGTTCACTAATTGAGTGGGATCCAGTGATGGTTTTTTCAACAGCGGTTTTATCACAGCTTGCTTTAAGCTGGCTGGAATTTTGCCCTCCTGTAAGGAGGCATTAACTACCACCTTCACCCACTCTGCCAAACCCCGTCTGGCTTCCTTGATCAGCCAGGATGGGCAGGGGTCTAGGATGCATGTGGTAGGCCTCGCTTCCCCAAGGATCTTGTCCACATCCTCGAGCTGAACCAATTGAAACGAATCCATTAAAACCGGACAAGCAGATGCTCGTGTCACATCCCCAGAGACCGCTGTTAAAGTGGTATTGGAACGGATCAGCGCCACTTTGTCTGCGAATGCCCAAGGAAACTCCTCGCAGCGTACCGCCGAGCCGTCAGGGATCTCGCACTGTGGCGGATTTAGTAGTCCTCTGACGACTCAGAACAGTTCCGCTGGACGGTTTTTAGCAGCGGCCACCTTGGCCGCAATGGATGTTTTTTGTGCAGCCTTCGTTGCTGCGTCATACATCCTCAAATAAGAGACCAGACGCACATGGGCTGATCCGCTCCGCTTCCGACGCCACACGCACTCTAGCCTCCTCTTTTTTCGCTTCATCGCTGCCAGCTCCTCAGTAAACCAAGGAGCTGGTTTAGCTCGGTTACTTGAGAGGGGGCGTTCTGGAGCGATCGTGTCAATAGCCCTCGTCATCTCCCTATCCCAGAGAGAAACGAGAGCCTCAACAGGGTCACTTACCGAGGAGGCGGGAAAATCCCCAAGAGCCATCAGGAATCCATTCGGATTCATAAGTCTCCTGGAGCGGACCGTTCTAATGGGTCCACCACCCCTGCGGAGGTGGAAAGGCACAGGTGGTGGTCAGTCCATGGCAAAGGAATGGTGGTCTATTCCTCCACTCCGCCACCTTCTTCCCATCCCTGACAGAAAACCAGATCTAGCGTGTGTCCTACACTATTGGTGGGACCCGATATTAGTTGAGACAGGCCCATGGTTGCCATGGTGGCCATGAAGTCCTGAGCCGCACCAGATAGAGTGGTCTCGGCATGGACGTTGAAGTCCCCCAGCACAATGAGCCGTTGGGACTCCACCGCCAGGCCCGAGACCACTCCGGCTAGCTCCGGTAGGGAGACTGTAGTGCAGCGGGGTGGTCGGTACACTAGCAGAATCCCTATCCTGTCCCGGTCACCAACCCTTAGGCCGGCACATTCGAACGTGGTTGACTGCGGGATGGGGCACCTGGTCAAGGGGATGGAATCTTTATAGACCACTGGGACTCCCCCTCCCCGCCCTCCCAGTCTCGATTGGTGCTGTACGGAGTAGCCCGGTGGACAAAGCTGAGAGAGATTAACCCCCCCCAGCCTCGTCCAACCAGGTCTCCGTTATACAAGCCAGGTCAGCCTGTTCTTCAAGAATTAGATCTTGAATTATTGCTGTTTTACCATTAACTGACCTGGCATTAAACAGCACCACTTTCAACCAGGAGGGGCCGCCTTCCTGGGTACTCAGCTTAACTCTGTCAGGATCCCGATTCAAATTTATTAAAGTTCTCGCACAAATTTTTGGTCGAATTGAAAATTTAGAGCGCTCGCTTTTAGGTCGAATTGACGATTTAGATCCATCACGAATTCTAGGCCGAATTGACGATGTGGGTCTCCCTTTCCCGCATCTTCCCCTACCTGTCACCACCCCAATGGGAGCTCCCCGCCCAGGGTCCATCCCTCCTGCCTGTTCCCTCCACATATCACTTGATTGAGCATGTGATAACAGATCTTGGTGTAGGGCATCCATGTACAATATCGATATATCTCTCGCAGCTCCCTCCACCCTGCAACTTTTGCTTCCCTCCAAGTTGCTCTCAGTTATAAACAGTGCACAAAGTGCAATTGCAGATCTAAAGTGCAGCAGGTTTAGTCACCACATAAGTCGAGTAGGAGGCAATAATTACAATAAAGTGCAAGTGGTTTCTAGTGTGCAAAGTGCAGAAAGATAAAGTGCAGGAACACAGGGAGCTCAATTTAGGGATCAGGTCTAGCACAGATTTGATTACCACAGCAGAACAGTAGCAGCAGCTAGATGACAGTTTGTGCAAAAAATGTGTCTGTAGGAAGCATATCCACTGTCTTGGGACTTGGGCAACTGCCCCCCAAGCTGCCCGTGGAGGTCCAACCAGCACCCCCTGGAGTTACCGCCACCCAGTCCTGTTCCAGAAGAGACCGCCTCTATGAGGACTACAGGTGACCCTCTTTGCAAGATATTGTCTGGTCAACTCGATGAAATGGAGGACTCAATGGAAGAGTTCGGCTTTCGAAGACCTCCTAGAATGGCAGGAGCGTCTTTCAATTTACCACTGTTGGATAAGTGGGCTTCAAAGTGGTAGCAGTGCATATTCAAGGGACAGAAACCTAACAAACCCACATACATAACCAAACATACAACACAACTCATTCACACCCCGTACACAACCTTATCTCATTCAGTCCATCACTACCAGACAATAACACACATAACCAGACATCTCTCACCGGTGTGGGGGTGAGGCAACCAGGACTCCTTCCTTCCCCTGTTCTGGCAGGCAGGGATGGTAACAATGGAGCAGCTGGAGGCAGATGTTTTAAAGGCTCCTGCTCTGTTTGCTCCTTCTCTCACCGGTGTGGAGGTGAGGCACCAGGACTCCTTCCTTCCCCTGTTCTGGCAGGCAGGGATGGACAGTTCAAAAGTGTCTATCTTCTTTTGCTCAGCCTTCCATATGGTTCAGCTCTCACATCCATAGGTTACTGCAGAAATACAATTGCTTTAACTATGGGGACCTTCATTGCCAGTTTGAGGTCTCTACTCTTCACTATTTTATTGAGATTGGTCATTGCTCTTTTCTGATTTCCTGGCTGCAGTCTGCATCTGCAGTAATCTTTGCACCTAGAAATTCAAAATCTGTTACTGCCTACACATTTTCTCCCTCTATTTGCCAGTTATCAATCAGTCTTGTTGCCATAACCTTGAGGGTTTTTTTTATGTTTAACTATGGTACAACCCAGGTTTTGCACTTTCATCTTTCACCTTGATTAGAAGGCTCCTCAGCTCCTCCTCACTTTCAGCCATCAAAGCGGTATCATCTGCATATCTAAGGTTGTTAATGTTTCATCCAGCAATTTTAACTCCAGTCTTGGATCCATCAAGCCCTGCACATCACACGGTGTTCTTCATACAATTTGAATAGGTAGGGTGAGAGTATACAGCCCTGCTGTACTCCTTTCCCAATGTTTCAATGCTATGGAAACATAAAAGTTGTAGTTTTATATGATCTTTAGCCTTCTCTGCCAAAGAGTAATGGTGTCTCACCAAACAACAGATTCCAAGGTTCCACAGCATGGAGTCATGGCAGTTAAAATGATGTCAAACTGCATTAACTTTACAATGCAGATGCAGCCTAAAATAGAATCATAGAATCATAGCATTGGAAGAAACCACAAACCCATGTTGACTTTTATTGCGCATGGCATTTTTTTCTAAGTGCTTACAGATTGTCTGTTTAATGATCTATTCTAGAAACTTTCCTGGTATTGATGTCAGGCTGACCTGGCAGCAATTGCCCCCCAACACACACACTTTTTGCAGATGGAGACAACATTTGCCTTCCTTCAGTCAGTTCTCCAGTAATTCTCAAAGACAATTGCCAGTGGTTCTGAAATTACTTCTCCAATAGTCCAAACATTTTGCAAATATTCCTCAGCTAAAGATTACTTCTCTGCACTGACTGGTTCACCAAAGAACCTTTGTTCATTGTAAGGGAATCTGGGAATGTGTTGCACTTTCAGCGCATAGCATCTTTGGCCTAGCCTGTTAACTTTAAAACCACTCCTAAATACATCAAGATCCTATATATTATGGCAGAGGCCATCTCACCCCAGATTTTGCAATTAGTGGTAAGATTATTGATGATGGCACTAAGTAGGGAAGCACGATTTTAAATTCTCCATAAAACCCATTGTAGCCTCACACAATGTTACTCTGGAGCATGGTAGGAAACTTGAGATGGTAGCTTCCCAGACCCAGCTGCTGCAAGGAGGGATATATTAAGTGTAAATCAGTCATGGTGGGCCCTGACAGCTGCATGATTGTGCCAGATACAGATGCTGGGCTTGTAAATGGGTATGTATTTCGAACAGGGAGAAGTCCTAAGCAGAGCTTGGAAACCTAATATGTTTTCAAGCTAATATGTTAGTGTTGGTGTGACCACTTTTTTTTAAAAAGAAGGGTCATTCATCGTTCCTTGCTTGTTTCTCTTTATTTGCAAATAATGGATAACATAGATCATTAGCAATATATTACAAATATGTTCATTGTTTTTTGAAAATATTTCAAAATATAAAGTAGCTAAAATGTCAAAATAGTCTCCAAATGTCTTGAAGGAACATTATGCATTATATATGGCTAGTTGTATCATATGGCATTGAATATTGCCATTATATGTTTGCCACACTGAGTCCTCATTGGGGAGATAGGGCAGGATACAAACGATGATGATGATGTACAAGTTGATGGCAGGGGTTCAGGCCAAAATTATGCAATTCTTATGACCTATATATCATAGAATCATAGAATTCTAAAACTGGAAGAGACCACAAGGGCCACCCAGTCCAGCCCCTGCCCTGCAGGAATATCCGACAGGGCCCATCCAGACAGTACCTTTATCCCAGGAGCTTCCACAACAAACAGGGGGTGGTCAGATGCCATTCCCTGTAAACTCAGAAACAATCACTACAAAAGGGAAAAAACATGGGATTTCCAGGTGTGAGAATATTGTGATTTGGGCCGAATATCCAGATCTTCGCATGCCTGTATGTCCCTCCAATCAGAAATCAGAGGATTTTTTATCTGGGTTTCCCCCCGGATTTTAGATGTTTGTTCCTGATTAGTCAGTTACTAAGAAGAAAGTAACACTTGAGTAGAAGGAAAAAAACTTTGTGTGACAGAAACTTCATGAAACATGTGGAGGACACATTTTCTCTGGCCAGGACAAAGTTGTGCCCCCCTAGTCAATGTTGTACATCTTTTCACAAGAAGAGCAATCAGGAACAGCCATGTATAATCCAGGAACAGTATCCTGTTGTTTGATGCCACAACCAGTGAGTACACAACCAAATCTTTCTGGATGGATGGCCAGGCAGCAAGAGTCTAAAAATAGTAGATAATGACAAAGTTCTGTTTCTGGCTTAAAAGTGTGTGTTTCTGTTTCATTGTGACTTGGACAGAAGTAGCTCTACCCCGTAAACTTTGTGTGCCAGAAACTTTATGAAACATGTGTAGGGCACAATTCCTCTCGCCTGCAGATAGAACGAAACTTTGCAGTGATCCGCATGATTGAATCTCCTCATATCCGCATCTTGCAGGTTTAAAAAAAACTGCCAGTTTCTGGCAGAAGTCTGGCGATGGCCATCTTGGGAGCCTCTAAATCTCAGAACAAAATGTTGAGTCTGGACAACAGGCAGAAATCCCGGGACCAGCAGGTCTGTATGTGGACCTCTGCTGAAGTTCCAGGAATTTTTGCCCCTCACTAAAACCCATGATTTAGTGCTGTTTGGAAGCACTCCCAGTCTTTTATTGTCCCATCTGGGTTAAGGAAGTGTATTATCAATTTCATTCCACAATGTGTTAACTTTGCTATCACTATCCCAAATATTATTAACTTTGCTATCACTATCCCAAATATTATTAGAAGTGTATCTTCTTTATTGGAAATTTGCTGTGCCATTTTTCCAACACTCCATTGA
This sequence comes from Anolis apletophallus, assembly GCA_030556195.1. Lineage (NCBI taxonomy): Eukaryota > Metazoa > Chordata > Lepidosauria > Squamata > Anolidae > Anolis > Anolis apletophallus. The sequence continues at coordinate 113,689,553 of JARBWK010000002.1, read as the reverse complement.
TGAGATCATTGGGCTCCCTTTAATCTCTTTTAATACCTTATTATCTACCCACTCGGGCAACAGAGGTAGAGGATATTACACATGTATTGTTTAGTTGTATCTTGTACAAGAAAGAGAGAAATCAATACCTCAGACCATTCATTACATAGAAGACTCATTGGGATCCCCATATCAAAACTATGTACATTCTTAATGGCTGGCCAGAATACTAAGGTAATGCACCAAACAACTCTTTTTCTTCATAAAGCAATACAGCTGAGAACTGTGTACCTTGAGGTGATTGGGGTAAACTGCAGGGGTGACACAGATATTTGAACTGGATTTGGATAGTGTAATAGCTGATCTATTTTAACCCTTGTTTTAGCCCTCATTTTAAACTTTTGTGGCATGTAATTTTACCTTGGCATTTTAAGGTACATTTTTGTTTTTGTTTTTAATGTTGATACGGTCAGTGGACTAATCAATAAATTTTGCTTTGCTTTATCTACCCACTCTTTTAAACACAGTTAGTGATCCCATCTGTTTCTTGATATTTAAATTCTGGCCCATCTTCTTGAATCATCAAAGTCTAATTCTATCAGTCTTCATAATTGACAAGCCTCAAAATCATCATGTAAACTAGATGCCCCACATCCTCCATTTTCTTCCAGGGAGTTAAATATTGAGTTGGCGATTCTATATTTGTTTGCTCCTGTTATCCAAGTTTTTATTGAGTTGTCCCATTTCTTGATTATTTTGTTGGGAGTGCTATATGGTAGGGCTTAAAACAAAAATAGAAATTTGGGGAAAAACAGCATTTTGACTATCTTTATTTTAGTTGACATATTCTAATTCTGGTTTTCCCAATTGTTAATTTTATTGTTAACTTTTCCCATAGGTAATTATAGTTCAATAGTATTCTATTTTTAAGTTTTTAGGAATATTTATGTAACTGCTCCTTCCCTTCACTCTCCCCCCACACCAAAAAAAAATCTGGAACTCAATTCCTCCCTGATACCCATGGGAGGAATGGCCAAGAAGTTACTTCTTCCAGACAGATTACCCAGGACCTGTGTCTTTCCTACCTTCCGCCGCTGTAATTATTTTAGTAGAATGCTACTAAACTCTTATCCCAGGCTCAAGGACAAGATATTAATTGAAAAACAGTTCAAATTACAACAAAAATTGTCCAAGATATAGAAAGAGGATCTGAAAAGCGATGAGTTAAACATTGAACACTGGATCAATTCAATAAAAAGATACATAAGGACCAGAGAAACACAGAGGCAAATATTAACCCAATGGCATGGAACCCTAATTAAATTACTTCACATAACTAAATCAACCACAAAATTATGTTGGCATAGATGTGGAGAAATTTGATCCTATATGCATATGTGATGGGACTGCACAAACATTTTATAACAAGGTAAAGAAGGAAATGGAAGAATTAACAGGGCATAAATTGGAGTTGAACAAAAAGAATTCTTCACACAAAAAGTAAATAGAAAGGATAACATTAAAGACTGGGCTGAAATTATAAAATATATGACAGTCGCCACAGTAGCGTTGAACTGGAAAGAGCAAAGAAAGTGGGAAGTTGAAAAATGGTTAGAGTTTTTAGCCGATTTTATGCTCCAGGATTACATCCTTGAAAGGAAAACCAATATACATCAGGCCAAGTCAAAAAGTGGGATCTGATATGGGGAAAATTGATAGATAGAGGAAAAGGAAAATACAAAGAACTAAAGCATATGCTCTCCATGATTGATTAGTTATTGTTTGACACTTGTGGAACATAAATGTGGAATTGGCAATGTTGAGAATACTGAATGAATGATATGCTGTTTGTACTATGAAATGGTTGCTGAAATTAACATCATTATATCTGTGCTAACAATAAAAAAAAGCTCGCCCAGGACTGACATGGGAGAGAAAGGGAACCGAAGGAAAGCCATCTACACTGGTTTGAAAAGCTGAATAATTTCCGACTCACTTACTGATTTGTAAGAGAAATGGTGGAAAATGCTTCGAAATGGCAAGGATACTTCCAGGTTCCCAAATCGCTTCAAAAAGGAATTTGATCCAAATTTATTCCGAATTACGAAGATTTCGATCGAACCTAACCATGCCTAGTGAGTATATAGGATATTTCTGTGCATAAACTGAAGAAACTAATTTTCTGGTGAGACTTCCTCTGTTTCAGTTTGCCACTTAAAATGTATGTTTCTTCTTCCTCATTGTTTTACTTAAAATGTATGTTTATTCTTCCTCATTGTTGGGGCAGGGAGAAGACAAAGCAAACCATGTTCCAATTTCCAAATAACCAACTGAGGACATAATTGACAGCATGTTGATTCTTCAGAAGCAAATTTCACTGAGTCACAAGGGATTTATTTGTAGCTTTAATGGTATCATAACATGGAACGTTGGTCAAAGTACTGCCCCCCTCCAAAAAGTCTCAAAAGTGCCTGTTCTATGGAGTTCTTCTGAGCCTAAACCATTGGAACCAAGATTCTAATCTGACTGTGTACATTGAAACCCAAAGTGCTTTGCTGTTTCATTAGCAAAGCAGACAGAAACCACACCGGCACGCTATTTCCTTGTATACACAATTACTGACCTCAAAATTCTTTGCATTTCAATCTTAACACATCATCTTTTATAAATTCTCCAATTTGCACTGTCAACCAAAATACCAAAGAGAATTTGCAAGTGCCACCCCAAGACAAGGCAAATGTTGTTCATCCAACGCCAAAGGCATGTTTGTGTACACAGATCTCTTTGTTACTGAGTATGTTGTAGCTTCAGCTTCTCCATCTCATCCAAGTTGGAGTGCTTAATGGGTGTGCAGGCAAGCTGCCCAGGCTAATGCTGGAAAAGGCATGCAGGAGGTACATGGATAGATTTAATGTTTGCCATTTGCTATCTTGAAAGGTGTGAGGGACTGGAGTACTTTCTTGAACAACACTTCCTATTGCTCTCAATAACACCGTACATGATTTGTAGATCTATTGAAGCCATCAGTAGGACAGACTTACACTTAGGTAAAAAAAGTATTGCACCTGAAATCAAATTATCCCATTCTTTAATAAAGTACAGAGATGGAGGTGCTAGAAGTGGGAAAGTACATAACTTTTAGAATCTGGTGCCTGAAGCAACTTTTGCATTGCTGCGTAGATGGATAGATAGATTAACAAAGAGAACAAATGCTCCACCTTCTTCAACTGCTAAAACAAAAGTAAACTGTATTCAAGGTGGCAATACAGATTACTGTGTTGCCAGTATCCTTACATGGATGATAGCACTGTGTATTATCTTCTAGGCTAAGATCATTCAGTATTGTGTTCTTAAGTCTGTGGATCTATAAATTCACCACTACATCCAATACAGGCAATTCCTGAGTAACAAACACTCGACTTATGAACAACTCATAGTTAAGAACAAGGGTGAGACAATGGGAAATGAAAGAAATCTACCCCTAGGAAGGAAAACACTTCTGTTAGAGCTATCATAGGGGAAAGGTGTCTCCACTGAAGATTTCTCACCTATCCTTGTTTCCACAAAGCTATTTTTTTCAAAATCCAATGATCACAGGAACAGAAAGTGAAGTGAAATCTTCTGAACAGGGGCACAGACAGAAAAAGAAACACTACAGGGGTGTTAACCCTTCCCTATGCTAACCAAAGCTAAAATGTGTTTGTGTATGTGCACATGTGCGTGTAGAGAGAGTACCTATTCTAACTTACATACAAATTCAGTTTAAGAAGAAACCTACAGAACCTATCTTGTTTGTAATTTGGAGACTGCCTGTACTTGGAACAGATGGCACTTCCCATTCAAGCACAAACAAACAAGTGAAGTTGTTATCTAATGTATAGATCTAGTCACTAGTCACTCATGCTTCTAGAACTGCAGACTTGTGATTCTGAAATGTGGATTTAGGTGTGTGGTTGTTTTCCTCATGTACCGAGGATGGCATCCTATATATGTGCATTCAGTCATAGAGAAAGGATTGCAAGACTTACAGGTGATTTTTGGTTTTGTACTGTGAGTCCTGTCAGTCATGATAGTCCTAAATCTTCTTGGCTTTTCTTTGCAAAGGAAGATTCAGGAAGGACTCATCCCACGCTTTCTACAAGCACGTTGATGATTCGGAGATTGGATGTGTCCTTCGAGCCTGTGCAATAGATTTTTCTGGTGGAGCGCAGCGTGCACAGAACTGGCCTCACCCTTTAAACCAAAGGTTTGTCTGCTGAGGCCTAGCAAGCTGGAACGGTGTCAGCGAGGTCCTCAGGTTTGGTTCGAATTTCCTTCTCTAGATGGTTGTCCTTACAGGGTTAAATGATCACCATCTGCCTGGGTTTGAAATCAGAGTTTTCCTTCTCTTAGGATGGTTGCCAAAAGGCTAGAGAGCCCAACCTGCCCTTTGACGCTCTTTGTCAGACCCTTCAGTCGTTACCTGTCTGGCATGGGAGGCCCTACTGGTGGCTATTATGTCACTGCCAGCATAGCTCACAACTTCATTAGGATATGCAAGCCTCTCCCCCACAACAAGGAGATGCCAACAGAGAGGTAGTCCTAAATACATAGATCTGTAATCCAATTTCCAACTGTTACACCCAATTTAAAATTCCTTTGGCTCTTCTTCATACTTCTTCAGATTATTTCTGAGTATATAATATGTAAGCAAAACACTGCCAAACAATGTGATTGTATGTATGGTTGAATAACAATGCTTTATGAGAGTGGTAATTAAAAATAACTGGAGGACCTCTGTATGTTTACATTAATTTGGACAATAAGGAAGGAGAGAGATGGGGGAGGTGATACCCCATGCAATATCCAATTAATAGTTTCAGCTCAGAAGAGCACAGGCATATTTTCTAATGCTGAGATTAATAAACAGTGTGAGCATATGGGAGAGCGCTTTTGTACCCCAATTGTGGCTTGCCCTCCCTTTGTATGTCTGATTGGCACCAACATTGACATCATTTTGATGCCAATTAAAATATGGCTTTTTACTAAAGCCTTTAAGTCTGATTTACTCCAGCATACTTATGTGTGTGGTGTTAACCTCTTATAATCGGTTTTGATTGGGCAGTGTGTTAAAAATGATTATATTAATTGCTTTGATTAATTTTTACTCTGTTAGATTACGTTCACTTGTACACTCTTGTGTGCGCTCTCTCTCTCTCTCTCTCTCTCTCTCTCTATATATATATATATATATATATATATCCTAGGATATAAATATTTCAATCAAAAAAATAACTTTCCAATGCCACACAAACTTTCCCCAATGATATTGCTACTGCCCCCTTGTGAGACCAATTTAAAGGTTGTGTGTGCATTATGAAATACAGCCCCCTTCTTTTCCCAGTGCAAGAAGGATTTTGAGTCAAAATAAAATAATATAAAAGGAGCAAAGAAACATTTTAAAGCACTCTACTGAGATTACAGTCTCTCGGTTGTATCTAGCCCCATGCTCAGCATAAGATTCAATTGCAAACTTTTCCACCGTAGTCCCGGTAAGAAAAGAAAAATGATAGAAGATGAGCTGTCTAGATGTTTCTCATTGGCAACCAGAATTCTCTATGTACACACGAGCTAATTTGTTCAATCAGACAGGAGGGTTTTCCAGAACAAAAATGTGTCATTTACAGATTGGGTGACTATCTCATGCAGATCAGCCAGGCATGCTTGATTTACTGATGGGCTTTGCAGCTCTCTATGGAGAGCAGATGTGTGTGTGAATATGTGTATGTTTTGGGGGTGGGGATAGTCAGCATGGTAAGGAAAAGAGAGAAGAAAGATTTATATCCAGTTGGGAATGCTGGAATTGGGGAAGGAGCTGCCATACTGGGAAACAGCCTTTCACAATGAAACCTATTCATCACCAAGCTCTTAAGGCAACACTGCCGTGAAATGGGCCTGGCTGAAAAGCCACGCAACAAGTTAATAATTGATGATAGCTGGTTTTCTAGTAAGGAAGCAAGTAGCTGAGGAGTTATAGGCTCCTATATCTTCATACATTATTCTTAGGAGGGTTTTTTTTCACTACCCCCATATGCCCCATTTTCCCACCTTCTTGGTGATTTTGCAAGGTAGTTGTAATTTTAGAACCATTCAACTGTCCCAATTTGGCAGGGATAGTCTCAATTAATCTTCTGCCATTCAATTTTAATTGCATTCAAAATACAGCAGAGTTGTGTTTATTCAACATAAATGGGCTGGCAGTACATTGGATAAGCGAAAATGTTGAATAATAAGGAGGGATTAAGGAAAAGTCTATTAAACATCAAATTATGTTATGATTTTACAAATTAAGCACCAAAATATCATGTTTTACAGCAAATCAACAGAGAAAGCAGTTCAATACATGGTAACATTGTGTAGTAATTACTATATTTACGAATTTAGCATTGCATTGTATTGAAACAGCTGAGGATCTGGGCAGAAGGCAGACTGCGTTGGATAATACAGAATGTTGTATGAGTGGATTGAATAAGCGAGACTCTACTGTATCTCAGTTTCTCCCTCTCCTCCCACTTCCCCCCTTTGTCCTCACGTTTGTAGCAAAATCGAAATTGCTACAAAAAGTGCAAAAATAGTTTTCAATGAGCTACATTAATGAGGGGTGGTGGTGACAGAACCTTACTCTTCCCTGTAGGCTCAGAGAAAAGCAAACTTCTGCAGCCTCTTTTAGCTTGCCTGTTCTTTCTCAATAATAACCTCTGCCATCTTGGCCACACTTCATTTTCTTGTGTCAGCTCCAAGCGATGACTATTTCACTCTTCTTAGTTTTAGGACCTGGCCTGAGTATTTGTGTTTATTCAGTTTAAATGGTTTGACTACAAAGTCTGAAAGATATTTTTTAAACAAAACCAATAAAAGCAATGGTACAATATTATTTCCCATTTTTCTTTGAAGGGCATGAATGTAGTTCTACTTGGATTTTGGCAAAATATAATCACCAGTTCCTTCCATATGCTTTAATAGGTTTGAAGTTCATATCAGTCTTCTTGAATTAAACCAGGCCTGTGACTACAATTAGCCCTCTGCATCAATATCCATGGCATGAAAATATTTGTTTAAATCAAAAAGTAAGGCAAACCTTGTTTGTACCATTTTAGATAAAGAACACCATTTTTCTATACTATTGTATATAATGGCACTTTATAATAGTACACTTTATATACAATGGCAAAGTAATTTTGGTATCCTGGCACCAAACATTAGAAGATAACAAGGGCTCATTGTATACTCATGCTGTTGGGGATGGATGCATGAGGCAAACCAGTTTTGGTCCCTTATATATTATAGGAGCTGAATTGTCTTCTTGAATTCTGAATGAACAAGCATACCCAGTGAACTTTCAGTTGTTTAAGGATGCATGCAAATGATTCATATAATGTGAGATCTTATTGTCGCTGGTAGGTTGCTGCAGTCTTCTAAAATCTAGTGTGGTAGAAGATCTCAGTGGGAAGCATTGGCTCCAAAACTTCTTTTCTCTCACCTTCTCTTTACACATTTACCCGTGTATTTAATAATGACACTGAGGTTTTAACAATGAAAGGTCAGGATTATATTTACAATGACAGTCAAAGGAATAAAAATGCTTCTCATCCAAAGGATATTGTATGGCTACAAGTTAACACCATCCAAATTACTTCCATATTTAGTTCATTCCATTTGAAAATCATAGGGATTAATTTTGGAAAAATATATTAGATACTATAACTGCCAATGCCATAAAATCAATATCTCATCTTGGAGAAGATGCCTTCCTTTTTATTTTGTTATTAGTAGCTGGATCACCATTACAAACTACATAAATGCCAACCTGCCAATTCACTACTGAGTCACACCCTCTCCTCCAGCTCTCAATTCTTCCAAACAAACTCTTCACCTCCCAGTTAAGGCCTCCTGTGAAGGATAAAACCACTTTTGCAAAGCCAACTAGGATATTTGGATGACTGAGGCACACCCTTATCCAAGTCAAGTTGTACAGTAATAATCGAAATAGTAAAAAAAAATCAATTGCATTTTTTGAGTAGAGAAAATATTTCACACAAAATCCATTTTTATTTGCACAAAAGACCTTCACAAAATTTCCACCCAAAAGTGGTTTTGGGGTGGGGGGTAGGAGGTGCAATTGAAAATGCATAAAATGTACTATAATCTCATTAAGAAGTAAGAAATAAATCATTGAAATTTCCTGTTCTTGTGTGCCAAAATAAAATAAGCACAGATTTAGGAATTGCAACAATGCAGTTTTCCAGATGTTCTTAGACAGCAATTCCCATGACCCCTTATTATCAACAATGGAGGCTAACACTAATGGGAGTAACAATCATAACAATATCAGGAAGATGACACATCTTCTGCCTTGGACGAGAGCTCTCTTTACTGTCCCTCTATCCACCAAAGTGCAGCTCATGGAAATAAGGAAGAAGGCCTTTTTAGTGTTTGTGCCTAAATAATGAAAACACAGCACCAAATGAAATATACCATAAGCCACACAAAGGTGCAGGTTCCTGAGGCAAGGTGTGCTTAGCATGCAAAAAACCTTAGCAAATGCAGAATGGCTAACTCCAAGAAAAACCTCAAGCTACTGAAATTCTTTTCTAGACTTACTCAAGAGTGACCATATTGCCTTTTTTATCTTTCCTTGCCCAGATACTCACTTTGACTTCTAGTATGAGAGTTGAATGAAAAGTAATGCCTCCACCTTCGTAACTCCTCAACAGATGGCAGTACTGGTATGCGGCAGGTACTGGCTTGTTCTGTAGACTCTCCTCTACAGTTCCATTTTGGCAGGAAGCCTTAGTATTGAATGGTTGTGTTGTTAAAGTGTGAAGTATGGAACTCTGTGCAGACGGTCAGTCAATGCGACTTAAGCAATGTGCAGTCCTTGAGTTATTGACAGCAGAAGGTGCCACCCAAAGGAGATTCATCAGAGAATGCAAGCTGTTTATGGTGATTGTGTTGATGTGAGTACTGTGCATCGTTGGGCAAGTAAGTTTAAAGATGTTGAGGTGGGAACATCTGACTTGTGTGACAAACAAAAGCTTGGATGTCCTGTGACAGCAACCACTGAGTTTCACAAGCAAAAGGTTGACAGATTGATTCAGGACAATCATCATATCACTCAGAGAAATTTCAAGCATAATCGGCATTTCACAAGAACATGTGGGTCACATTATTGCTTTGCTTGGCTATTGGAAGATCTGTGCATGATGGGTACACAGCAGAACTTCAGAGACTGGATCTCACCACCATATGGCATCCTCCATACAGTCCAAATTTAGCACCTTCTGACTTCTATCTGTTCCCAATGATGAAAGAAGATCTGTGGGGACATCATTATGCTTCTGATGAAGACATTGAGAGAACTGTGAGGTGCTGGTTGTGAAAACAGAGTGTTTTTTAAAAAAATTTGAGTGAAAACAGTGTTGACTTCTTCCATGACAGCTTCAGACAACATTGTTAGCAGAAATGTATCCAATTGTCTGGTGATTATATAAAAAAGTGAATAGTGGTAGTTAAAGAGCACATTCTAAGGATTATTTCTGCATTTGATTTATTAAAATATTCCAATCCAAACCCAAGTAACGAAGGTGGAGGCATTACTTTTCATTCAACCTTCATACGTCAGAAGATCTTAAACCAGAATCAATTGCTTACAAGGAAAGTGCAATTATAGGCCTAATGCTTAAGTCTCCCCACTGTCTTTAAAAGTTTTTACAGAACAAAAGATAGCTTGTATCGAGTTTTGCTTCTTTTTCTTTCTCTCTCAATCTTTTTCTCTCTTTATGGCAAAGAAATCAATTGGGGAGGGGGAGAGAGGGGGGAAGGGGTGAAATGGCACAGTGGTAGGGTGCTTGTGTGTGGTTGAAGCAGTCAAGGGTGGGGATGAAGCAGAAACCTGCCAGGATTGGGAAGGCGTTTAAGGCATTTTCGTGAGGCACGCAGGGCATTAGTCAGCACTCTTCCAAGCCACAGAAATGCGTCTTTGCTTGTCTGAAATTACAGAGATGAAATGATTAGACCACAAGCCTTTGCCCTCTGGACACTGGCCTTTTGTCTCCATCAAATAATGATACATTGTTGATTGTCATCCAGTTCTTGTTGAGCAAAAGTGCCACTTTTTTCATCCTGTGCTCCTTCTTACTCCCTTCCTTCCTCGTTCCTTTTCTCTCTTTTATGTGATCTGCTAGCCTACCATTCCCTGACTTACACTTTTTTTTAAAAAAAGACATCTAAATATATTTTTAAACTGCTTTGTTTTAATCAGTTATTTTAAAATACAATAGAATTCTGACTCCCCCTTTCTTCGTAGAATTTTTCAAAAGGGAACCTTCTCTCTCCCACAGTGGAGTACTGAATGAATAAACTCATGGACACAATGGAAAGAGAGAAGGGGGGGGGGGGAGAGGGAGAGAAATTATTCCCTCAGTACCCCCACCCCTAGTTCTGTGCCTAGTATTTTAGAGCTGTGCTGGAAATTCTTCATTATAATGGGACCACTGGACTTCTCCAAGGGGGCTGGAAAAAAACCTTTACATTTTTTTTGGGTGTGGTATGAGATTCCTCATTAACTAGAGAAAGACATTTTCTTCCAGGAAAGTGATTTTCACAATCATGAATGGGCAATAAATTGTTATGATTGCTTCATTAATGATACCTAAGATAAGGTGACCATGCCCATAGAAAACTGTTTTATTGAGACTTTAGACCCAAAGCTGCAAACCTGGAGGCTAGTCCTTGTGTTGTGTTAGATCTGAGGGATTGAGATGCTTTGGGGCAGCTGATTGTGAAAAGAAGCACATTCAAGTAAAGCTGGTAAAACCTGAATAACATGGAAATATGGCAACTGAGGTTCTTTCCACACAGCCCTATATCCCAGAATGAGATAGAACAAGAAGCATAAACCAGCACATGCAGAACAAATTAGTGCAAATAGCATGGGCAGCACAAAGGAATCTTCATATATAACTGAAACCGCGTAACATATACCTGTGTAATACATGGGTCTACTTATTGCGGAGTCACTCCACATTATCTGGGGTGTGGGAAACCTGGTGCCCCATGCCCCAGATAACCCAGATCTAGTAAAGGGCAATCCCATTGGGGGAGGGGGAGTATTGATCGCACAACTTCCCCCATGGATTCTAATGGCAACATGGGAAACCTCCCTTGTTGCCATGTTGGTGGCATGTGCCAGCTACACCTTGCTTCAGCCACGGAGCCCTGCCAGCATTATTTGATGAGAGCCAGCGGTCTCCATGGGTGACCTGGGCTAAATCAGCATATGCTGCCAATTTTAGTTCTTTGTTATGAGGCCATGTATTTTTTCCTAGGGCTTACTTCTAGTTGCTAAGTCCAAGTAGAGTAAATCTGTTGGATCAAAGATGCACCAATAATTGTGAAAATCCTATTAAAATAATGAATTTATTCTGATTGAAAACAGCAGTAAGATTTAGGCCCATGGCTTAAGTATGAGAGCTAGTTAACATAGTGATTTTGGGTTGGACTAGGATTGTGTGGGGTTTATGCTCAGGTACTGGCTAACCTTGGACAAGTTGTACTTCGCACTAGAGGAAGAAAATGGTAACCCTTTATGAATAAATCTTACCCAGAAAAGCTTATGACAGGATCACTATCAGTCAGAATCAACTTGAAGGCACATACAACAGCACCTTAATCTCTTATCTGTTGATCCTTAATTGGTTCATTTTAAGGCACAATTTTATACCCTACCAAAAGTGATTGAAAAGCCACTGTTGAGTGCAATGGATCAAGAATTGAAGCTTTAGAAAGATGTCCAGAAGTGTCTGTTGAAGCCAGACAGCCTGGACTTTCATACCACAGTAATGCACTGCTTGGATGCAAGCAGGGAAAAGAATGTGTTGAACTATGAAAAGGTGAGATCCAACCAGACTTTAAGAGAATTTGGCAAGTAAAATGCTTTCTGGTACATGCATTCTGACCTGCGTCAGATCTAAATACCACTGACAATGGCTCTATTCCTCTTCCAGGAACTGTTACCCCATTCCTGATTTCATTAAATTTTGTAGTGTTTACTTTATACTAAAGCTGGGTGGAGTGAGGCAAGGTGGAGAAACAGAGAGAAGGAAAAATGTATATGCATGTGTGTTAACACATTTCTGGGGAAAAAATAAGTAATTTTGCTTGTTTTCTTTTTTCTAATTTTTTTGTTGGACCAGTATTAAACCTTTAATTATACCTCTACACACTGGGAAATATTCTCAAATAAAGTATGTACCAATTTGGGGCGTACAACTTTCTAACCAATGGATCAAATTTACAACAAATGCTAGATCAGAGCAAAAGGAATAATTAAGCTCTATAAGAGTGAGTTAAAATGAATTCACCAGAAACCCCTCCTGTAATGAAATTAGTTTAGTGCTCTCAGTGAGAAGGGAGGGCAACTGTCTTTTCCCTTATGTTACAGTATCATTGAAAGTATTTTAATACTGGGCCTCTTACCATCATTTTGAACCCACAAAAATTATCAGCATTTTGCATTTCTTCACTTTTTAATAATTGCCTGACAAATGGAAATGAAGGAGGTAAAGGTTTACCATCAGTTCATTCTCATGCCAGAAATAGTGTCACTTGTAATTACAGACCATCAGACCTACCCAGGACCCTATGACCAAGGGAATATCTGAAGACATTTAAGGAACATCAGAAAGTGGAGCATTATGGACCATGTTGCAAAAACAAAGAATTGAGTCCGTGCCTCTAGAAGAGATATAATCACACCCCACTATCATTAAATTACACACCTCCCATACAAACGAGGTCACTGGGCTCCCTACTTCAATAGGAAACATCTAATTGTCTGGGCTCACCACCACTTAGAAATGATTTAAACAAAAAAGTGTTTGGCTGCAGACTTTGAGTCACATTAGTATATCATTTGACCAGCTTGTGGCTTTGGGCTGTACAACTGTTGGGCTGAGGAGCAATGCTGTAACCTAGTTCAGTGGCCAACCATGGCTTCTTTCTATCCCAGGTGGCAAAAGGGGTGCAATTGATCTGCATGTCCTTTATTTTTTCTTTTTAATCCCCTCAATCCCAAATTCTTATCTGCAGTGAGGCTATGGTAATAAATCTGAGGCTGCTCAATGACTGAATTCCAATTCAGTATAAGGTGAATTTTATGCCTACATGCCATGGCCTATTAGGCATGTCTTTTCATGATTTGTGTCCCTGTGAAACTGCTCCACATTTAAAATTATATTATTTAGGCAATTTGCACCTGCATCACCCAACAGGAGGTGGTTGGAGCATAGGAGGACACTAATCATGTAAAGATTCCTCTTGCATGCTTATTCTGGTTTATCTCTCTAGAGTCAATGTGCAACTGTCTGAGAGCAGCTTGAAAAGAGTCATCTGCCTTTGTTACATGCCTTATTAGACAAAGACCAGATCCTTTGCTATGTGCACCTTGGAGCAGTGCCAATGTACATTACTGAAGAACTGGTCATCTATCACTGAGTGAATGTGCTCCAGTAGAACTTCCAAAACTAGACAGAGCAGCACTGTCTTCTGCACAAGATATTCCAGCTATCAAAGCATATACTCTGTTGCCATGCAAGTTCTTTCCTTTTTTTTTAGCCCTCTATTTTCTGTCCTTGAATGCAGTGTTACGATTTTTATGTTTGTGATACTGCACAAAAAGAGAACACAATGTATAAAGCCAGTTTTAAGCTTCCTAGTTTTTGGACGTTTAGCACTCTCTCAGGATTAGCCAAAGACATTTAGCTTTCTGAGGTGAAGAACAAGATAAGAGTTTTCTCCCATTCCATGTACCAAAGCCAAGCCAAGTGGAAACTTTCTTCAACTAAAATGATAGGAGAGTCTCTTCTACCAGATTTTAAAAGAGCAAGCTAACGTAGAAGATGCAGATGAATTTCTTCTGGTGCTGCCTCCCAGCATCTGCCATCTGAGGAAACCACCTTATTCTGTCTAATGGTAGAGTCAAGCTCATATTCTCCATTAGGTATGGCTTAAGATCTTACTATTGATAATAAATAGGCCAAATAATTACTATAGTTCAGAAGGAAACAACTAGTATATGCAGGGGCGGACGAAGGTAATTTTAAATGGTAAGCGAAAATTATTTCACCCCCCCCCCCCCCAAATTGCTTGATAACAAAAGGTATATGGTATTTATTTATTTGCAACATGGAGTTTGGGGAAAACAGATCTTAACATTTGAGAGTTGTAGTTGCTGGGATATATAGTTCACCTACAATCAAAGAGCATTCTGAACTCCACCAATGATGGAACTAAACCAAACGTGGCACACAGGACTCCCATGACCAACAGAAAACACTAAAAGGGTTTGGTGGACACATTGACCTTGAGTTTGGAAGTTGTAGTTCACCTTCCATCCAGGGAGCACTGTGGACTCAAACAATGATGGATCTGGACCAAGCTTGGCATGAATACTCAATATGCCCAAATATGAACACAGATGAAGTTTGGGGGAAATAGACCTTGACATTTGAGAGTTGCTGTTTCTGGGATTTATAGTTCACCTACTACAGTCAAAGAGTATTCTGAACCCCATCAAAGACAGAATTGGGGCAAACTTCCCACACAGAACCCACATGACCAACTGAAAATACTTAAAGCCGTCCAGTCCAACATGTTTCTCACCTTCCTTCTCTATCTTCTCTTCTCCCAGTTAAGAAGGAAAGAAAAGGAGAAGGAAGGAAGGAGGGGAAGAAGAGAAAGATGGAAGGGAATGGAGGAAAGGGAGGGAAGAGAGGAGGGAAAGTGAGATGGAAGAAAAGATAAAAGGGTGGCAGGAAAGGAAGAAAGGAAGGTGAAAGAGAGAGGGGCAAGGAGGGAGGGAGAACAGTTGAAAGGAAGGACAAAAGGGTGGATGGGTGGATGGGTGGATGGGTGGGTGGGTGGGAGGAAGGAAGGAAGGAGAAAGAGAGGGGGAAGGAGGGAGGGAGGACGAAAGGGTGGGTGGGTGGAAGGAAGGAAGGAAGGAGAAAGAGGGGGGTAGGAGGGAGGGAGGAAAGAAGGAAGAAAAGAGAAAAGAGTGGAAAGAAAGGAAAGGAGGGAGGAGAAAGAGAGAGAGGGAAGGAGGGAGGAAGGAAGGAAAGATGAAAGTGTGGAAGGGAAGGGAAGAAAAGAGGAAAGAGTGGAAGGAAAGAGTGGAAGGAAAGGAAAAGAGGGAGAGAGGAGAAAGAGAAGGAGGAAGGGAGGGGGAGGGGGAAGGAGGAAAGAAAGAAGGATGAAAGGGAAGGAGGGAGGGAGAAGGAAGAAGGGAAGGGAGGGAGGATGAGAAGGAGGAAGGAAAGAGAAGGGAGGAAGCATAGGGCCAGTCCCGGCGTTGGCGGCGGCGTTGGCGGCATGGAGGGAAGGGGCACGGCCATTGGAGGCCCCGCTCCTCGCCCTTCTCAGGGCCCCCGCCACTGCCCTCGCTCTCCCCCTCGGCAGCAGCCCCGCGCTTCAGCAAGGGGAAGGGGCGCAGCAAGAACTCTGCGCGCTCGGAGGCGCGAGGCGAGCCCCAAAAGCTGCCTCCTTTTGGGGCTTGCTGCTTGTGTGCGCGTGGAGCGCCCATGCACACACAAGCGGCAAACTCCAAAAGCAGGCAGTGCTGCGGCCGTTTTCTTGTGTCATTGTATAGAAAATTCAAGGATATAGCCCTTGTGATTTTTTAAAATGATGTTTATAAATTCCCCAAACATCTGTGAATAAGTGTAATGTTCTAAAACTTGATGGGCTAACAGTGCTAAATGTGTTCTACCACCCCAATAACTGAAATGAGTGAGAAAGGAACCCCTGAAGTTTTCCCACTTGCACAATTACTATAATGAAAAAGTAACTAAACTTGTTACTTTTTCTACTCTCATTATAGTAATGAAATTTTTGCTAATGATACTTTAGAAACACTTAAAAATGAAACGCTGGCACCCTTAATTTTGTGATGAGTTTTGAAACATTTTTTCATCGATCGCACACACAGCCCTAGTATCTATGAAACTCAACTGGAGCACCTCATTTCAGATGAGTAAATTCCTTTCCTGTCAACTTTCCTAACTGGACATAAAAATCAGTAACATGGTGGTATTGACAATCCTAGCTTTGGTATTCAAGTGTATGTCTTTACACTTGAAGATCTTATTTAGTTATTTTATAGCCGTACTTCTAAACCCTACTCTTCTGATTTCTCCACTATAGTTTTCATTTTTATTTCTAACTGAGTTAACCCATATAACCTCTTTGACTGTTTTGATGTACTTATTATCTCAGTTAAGATTGTGTAAATCACCTGTGTCCATTACCTTGATGAAACACCTGCTTGTGGTGATACAAACTGTTTTGTTTGTATAAATCCAGCTGCTTGTATTTGGGGGTCTTTTTGTGGGTATCTCCAATGGGGACTGCCACAATAAGTACCTGCACTGCAAAATTGCCATGTAGGCAGCATACAACCCAAAGCATACAAATGGGTTACATTCATAACTAAACTCTGCCACCTTTAACATTTATGAAGTTCTCTTGCAAAGAAGCAGGATTTTTTTAGACATGTAAGCTAAACATGAACATTGGCCCACATAAAATATGGAATTATGTCGTGATCAGGGTGTTACAAAAAATAGTGCCAGATGATATGTATCCTTAGCCTATTAAAAACAGTTTATTTGAAAATATTTTACATTTTTATTAACGTGCCCTAGACAGGATATAAGCACTATAAACTTTCCACTAAGAAAGTGAACATTGCTGGCATTCTGCTAGATTAAATTATGTCTCTTCTAAAGCCTGAATAATTCCTGCACCATTTCATTCGCTGAGGAAATGGTATATTGGGTGTTTTTGCTAACTAAGCCAAGGGAAAGCCAAGCATTTTCAAAATAATCCAGGGACATTTTTGAGAAGTTGAGAGAGGTATGGGTGTGGAACTCCATAAAACCCTTCACATGTACACTTATATGTACTCATTGTATGTGATTTTTTCTGTGTACTTTAATGGCCCAAGCATTTCCTCACTATAAATCTTCTTCTGAGAAGAAGCAGCCTCCTGCGACCATGATGGCTGGCAGCAGGGCACCCTGCGCTGCAACTGTCCTGGCCCAGTAAGTCAACCTTTGCATTTCATATTGCATGACAGGGGGAAGCACTGCTGAAAAAAATCTAAATGTCTTTGCCATGACTACACAGGCCTCTGGTCCAATCCAGCCTTGTTTTCTATCACTCTTGTGGTGTATATTTTACAGCTAACGTTTTTTTTTCAATACCAAGCTTATATTAGTTATCAAAGCTTATGTCTTAATGACTAAATCAGTCTTTGTTCCTAAAGAGAATGTATAACTTGTTTGACAACTTTTCTTTCTTTGGCTGCTTTGTATTTATGCCTAGTAGCCTTTATGACATTTTTTACAAGCGGATTACAGTGTTACCTCATTCATCGTGGGGATTACATTTCAGGACCACCTGTGATAAGTGCAAATTCACAAAACAGGGGTATTCAATGAGAGTTGTAGTTCACCTACATCCAGAGAGCAATTTGACTCCAACAATGATGGGTCTACTCCAAACGTGACATGAGTACTCAATACAGGGAGGGAGGGAGCCTAAGGCCAGCCAAGTAGGAAGTCCCAGGAGACAAAAGCCACCCCCCTCCCAGCCAAAAATTGGGCCAAAGGCCCAAAACAAACCCTCTTCCAGCTGCTTCCAACCAGTGGTGCCTTGTCCCCACTGCTGCTGCCGCCAACTTTGCAGCCAAGGGAAAGCACACTGCCTGGCGTGGCCTTCCACAGCCCAACCAATTGAGGGAAAGCAGGATCTGCCTCCCATTGGCTGGCCACTCCACTGGTGAGAACTTCTCCCACCGCTGAGGAGGCTTCGTTGGAAGAAGAAGCCTACTCTGGCACAATGGCAGAAGAAGGAAATTCCCTCTGGCACCATGGTGGAGGAAAGAAGGCAAGGAGGGAGGGAGGGAAGGTGAGGAGGAAGAGGATGACTGTGAGGGTGCAGGGAAACTCGTGAAACAGCGAGTCCATGGTATCGGTGAGGGAACACTGTAAATACAGACCAGGGATCTTATTTTTTCTTGTTGTAAGCCACCCTGAGTTCCCTTGTGGAGAGGTGATGGGATATAAATAAAGCATTATTATTATTATTATCATCTGCATACAGCTGTTTTCCTTATTGCCCTGCAGAATTATGGAAGAAGATTTATGGAAGGTTTATATTTAGTCATTGGTTCTCCATCTGCCTCAAATTTCTTAAAGTCAAAGTTTAAAGCCCAAAAAACAAGGATCTGAATCCTATTAATAATCTGGAATTAAAGTAGAGTCACTGAGGCTCAATCTACACTGTCATATTTAACTGCATTATGAAGCTGCATTATATGGCAGTATAGATGGGACCTGAATCAGTTGTTGAATAATAAGCCACCACTTACACAAACTCCATTAGATAAATTGATCTACTCTAGTTGGGACTAAAATTGGTTCTCTCCTGATATAGTCAATAGAATTTGATATAAAATCATAACAGTATTTTCCAATTTGTATTCCTGTGAATTTTTCCAACATCAATTCATTTCTTTTTAACTCAGGAGGGTATTCCGCAATCCACAAATGTATTTCTCAGCCCAAATCCCAAAATTAACCTTAAGCATAACTTCCAAATACTTTCTATGGGAAGTAAGGGCAGTTTGAGTTTTGATAAGACAAGTGAAAATTTAGTTCTGTATATAGCCTGATAACCTAGAAAAAAATATTCTCATTTTAGTGCTACAAATATGTAGAGTTTATTTTGGCAGCTGAGCTCTCATTTCTCATATTTTTTTCACATTTTCTGCATTTCAGAAATTAGGTGCACAGTAGCCAATAAGTGAGATCCAGTTCCTTAGCAAAACAGATGGTCTTGCATCAGCCACGTGCAAATGGGAGACAAATTCCCTGAAAAAGAAATCTGTGGACACTGCTTTGTGCCAGCCGTCATAGCAGAACAATGGGAAATAAAATTCGGACATGCACCACCTCAGCATATGGACTTGGTAAAATAAATCTTAGCACTATAACTGAAAATGCTCAAATTCAAAGACAAAGGTGAAATTTAAACTCTAAATTCTGATCAATTATACACATTTTCAGTTTTGTTCTAAATTTGTTCCACATGTCACACACATTCAGCAATTTATTAATGTGATATGATGAGCATGTGTCTTTTATTATGACTGATTTCATGACCATGTATTCACTGGATCATCTCCTTGTTATGGAGATGCCAATGGCACATGACAGGAGGCTTCCCATCTTTCCCTAGGTAAAGATGGTTTGAGTCAGGTTACTGAGGCTTCCCCACATGTGATGAGGTAGGGCAGAAGCTGGGACAGTGCAGGGCAGCAGGTCCCCATGCCCCCTAGAAAGGTAGTGCTGGCATTGCCATGATCTTGGCAGCATGTGTGAAGAGGTCTCTGGTCTAAAGAGCAAATGAATTCTGGTAATGCATCTTCAAAATGTCCAAGTCCCAGGAAAAAATCTTTGGAGCACAGAGAGCAAAATGTTGGGAGCAATGAAATTTCACATGCCTGTGTAAAAGTCACTCATATGATTCATGCATTGAAAAGCTGGTGGAGAACAGATATATGAAAAACAGAATACAGTGCATTGAAGGATGCAGAGAGATTTCCCCCCTCTAATTTTATTAAAAGGAACAGATTACAGAAGTGAGTCCACCAGGTGCATGTCCCCAACCACAGGCTCAGACTATGTGTTGCAAATCTATGTAATGATTCAGCTCACCAGTCTATTTCCTGGGTCACTCAAGAAAAACATACTGCTGAGCCTTACCATAAGGTTTTCGAACAAAGGAGTTGATGGACAGGCATCCAACTCCCTCCACATTTTGTAAAGATACTTTGAACTGCCTCTGCCTTAAAGAGATGTGGAGACATTTCATCACAACCAGTGGACAGTTTTGTTTTACATGGTCTGTTGTCACAAACCACTCTCATGTCCTTTTCTGCATCTGTTTGTATCTGAATGACAAGTGAAGAAGGAACAGTTATGAGGTTATGACACAGATGTTTTCTAACATATTTGCAGGCTCAGAATTGACCATATGACGCATGGATGTCTGAACCACAAGTGAAAGCCCAACAGACTTTCCCATATACATGGTAATAAAACTATACACTTGTATGCCACATTCTGTCTAGAGAGTCCTGTTTATGCCACAGATTTATTTTGTAATGGAGAATTTTGTGACCTTGTCATATTCACTCTTCTTTTGATATGGAGACATTGCGGCAAGACAGATGTCACCAAAGATGCTAACAGTTTCACAGCAACTACCCAAACAAACTTGCATTGAGCTGGCATTATTCTTTTACAATTATAACTCCTATACTTATACCTAGGCAATGTTTTCATCAATGAAAGTCCATCTGGTATAGTGGATAGACTGGTGAAATATGTCTGGATTGAGGGTTCTGGAACTCAAAACTAAGTAGCCATGAACACTTGCAGGTATTTTGTGTAGGGAAAACAAAAGATTGCTTTAATGTTGCTATGAGCTCTTTGAACACAGCTGTATAATGTCACATGTATTTGAGTGCCTCCTTTGGTATTAGGGAAAGGTGCATGCCATTGCCTATCCTTTCAGTTTTTAAGTAATAGTAAACTTTATTTAGTGTCCACTCTGGTGATCAGATATTACTTTGATACATATCAGATATATCCTTGTACTTTTGGTAATAGTTATCAGACATCTCTTTCCCTTTAGGCTCTGAGAGTCCCGTAAAAAAGTGCATATGGAAGTCAGATGAGGTTTTGCCTCCATTCACAACTTCATATTTCTCCCGTTTCTCATAGCAAAAAAGACAAATTTTTGTTGTTGAACCACCAGTACACAGAATCTTTGGACTCTAGTTTATACTGAGCCAGACCATTGGAGCATCTAATTCAATACTATCAGTCCTGATTCTCACTGATTCTCCAGGGTTTTAGGCTACATTCTTTCCTATGTGGAGATTCTTGGTAGGCCCTGGTGGTGACCCATCCAAGCACTAATCAGTCCTGACCCTCATTGCTTCTAGAATCAGATGAGGCTGCTTGTTCTCGGGTGGTAAATTGAGCCAACAATGTATGAAAGGCACAGATCAAGGTGCCCCAAACCTTGATCTGAACCTAGGTTCCTCAGCATGAAAGATCCAAATCCACTGAAAATGCAATCAACACATATTATCAATAGAGGATGGTGGATTTCTTGTCATTAGGGTGCTGAAGCTACTCAGGTTTGAGTTTCGACTTTAAAGGGGTAATCCAAGGTTCTGTTCCCATTTTGATGATATAGCAAATGAGTTGAACACTCTTTTAGAGTTCAGACTAACTTGAGTCACCAGCACCCATAGATGATTGTGTGGAATTTTTAAAAGAGATAAATGGATCAAAAATTTGTTTTCAGAAAAATGGAAAAGTAAATCTGTGTTTTATGACGGAATGTACATAAAGTGTATATTTTAGGATAAAATATACACAAAATCACATGCAAATGAAATGTGGGAAAACATTAATATTTAAATGAATTTTTTGCATTTTTGAAAATAGCACTTTGATACAGAAATGTGAAATAATAGACATACATGAAAATGTGGAAAATCAATTCATCCATTCTTAACGGCATTTCCTAACCAACCTTTATCCTTTGACTAATACTTATGGTATTCAATCTTTTCAGTGAATAGTAATAACAACTGGCACACCAATTTGTAAATGGAAAGAAATTTTAAATGCATAGCCTGATTCTTCATATTTCCCCCAATACAGATATCTTTCATCTATCTTCTATAAAGATATTCCTTCAGCTATCTTCCATAAAGACATTTCATAAGTTTCCAGGAATAACTGAGTAAGAGACATTTTAGAACTCTCTCCTATCTAGTAGCTCCCTTTCTCCAATAAGTAATCTAGCCTTTTTCTACTTACTTGTTTTCATTTATTTTAGTTCAAAAGTTTTTTTACAAAGACAACCAAAGATATATCTGGATTGCGGTTAGACTAAAATGATTACAGCAAGCTCTTGTTTACAGAAGATGGGGATCGAGTACAGGCTGTAGACTTTTGTTTAAACTTCTCTTTTTAACCACTAGGTTTTATGTTTAGGTTTGTTGCTCTTGTAAAGTGGTAAAAACTGCTGATTACTAAATTATATGTGGGAGTGTGAGAGAGGGAAGAAAATAAGAACCGAAAAGAACATATGTAATATATACCATATTGCACATGTATGTTTATGTATGCCATACGTTCACACATGCACACAGATATATATATATATACAGTATATATGAGAAAAAGTGTACATTTTATTTTATGCACATGCAAATACCCGCCTTTGAGCTAGCTTGTTGAGAAATGACCTTTGTGTTGAGTATTGGTTCTTCTAGGTTCTATGGCAAATCAGGATCCAGTCATGCTCACCTCCAAATATAAACATTTCTACTGCCTCACAGAACTAGTGCTTATGTAGATATTAGGGATGGGTATTTTTCTGTTAGTTGTCATAAGTCGTATCAAATTTGTTGCATTCGTACTTACAACGCGATATCCGACTCACTGGTGTGGCCGGTACCAAAAACTTAAAAATCAAAACTTACTCAATATTTTTTTATTTACATTCTGTAAATCTTGGAGGCCTCCCAAAGTCAGTTTCGTTTTTAGTGTAAGGAAGCAAAACAAAGGCCAAAAAAAGCTGCCATTCCTCTTTAAATTAATGTCCCCTCACCATTAAAAGAGGAAAGTGGCAGGGAGAAAGCAGAATTCACTGGGAAACAGACTTAGAAAGCACAGAATTCTGAGAAATGTAATTTGGGAAGGTGATAAACCCTATGCCAGAGAATTCAAAAGGCCCTGCTCTAAACTACATTTCCCAGAATTCTGCTCAGCATGAGAAGGCCCCAATCAGGACAGGGGAGAGATTTGTCCTTCCATAGCAGCTGCCAGCCAGATGGTTGAATCTGCAAAGAGGAGGACTGATACTTCTAGCAAGTAAATCTCTGTGCTAGGCTGGGAAAAAAAATCCCTAAATGGAAGTTCTATTGGTTAATATGAGAGACATTCAATGAGATTGCTCTTCAAAATGTTTTTTTAAGTACCCTGACAGATGGCCATCCAGCCTCTGTTTAAAAGTTTCCAAGGAAAGAGCTTCCACCACACTCTGAGGCAGTGTGTTCCACTGCTGAACACCTCTTATAGTTCTTCCTAATGTTCAGGTGGAATCTCCTTTCCTATAATTTGAACCAATGACTCCAAGTTCTAGTTTCCAGGGCAGCAGAAAACAAACCTGCTCCCTCTTCCTTATGGCATCTTTTCACATATTTATACATGTCTATCATGTCTCTTATCAACCTTCTCTTCTGCAGGCTAAACATATCCAGCTCTTTAAGATGCTCCTCAGGGCATCGTCTCCAGACCTTTGATCATTTTAGTCACTCTCTTCTGGACATCTTCCAGCTTGTCCATATCTCTTTTAAACTGTGGTGCCCAGTATTCCAAGTGAGGTCTAACCAAAACCAAATAAACAGACATCATGCCCTCCCTCGATCTAGACACTACTCCTTTTGATGCAGCCTAAAATCCCATTGGCTTTTTTAGCTGCTGAATCACACTGTTGGCTCATGTTCTACTTGTTGTCCATTAAGACTCAAAGATCTTTTACACATAGACTCTTGTCGGGCCAAGCATCACCCATCCTTTATCTTTCCATTTCCTTTTTTTCTGCCTAAGCATAGTATCTTACATTTGAGGTTCATTACCAAATTACCAAATCCCCTCCGGGGGTTGAGAAGGAAAGGATACAAATATTTGAAGTAAATAAATAAAGACTTGAATGTAGAAAACACAGAGATACACACATGTGCATGCATGGATGCATAACTCTATGTGGGGGCATTTTTAATATAAGATTTTAGCAAAATCTTCTAAGAAGAGGCAGCATCATAGTAGGAGGGGCAGAGCCTTTACTACCACTCTGATGAGTAGGGAGTAAAACAGGAAATGTTTTTCATAGGAAATAATTCCCCATTTTCCAATCTGGACAATCTGGCAGTCTCTAATGAAGTTGAATGAAAATGACGGTCCCCTTTGAGATTAAGTTAGTAGTACAATTAAGCATCTGGACCCAAAATGAGATAATATGGATTTTGCTTATTAAGAAGTTAAGCACAAGATAAAGGTCTATCTGTTTAATTAAGGATTGAGTACACCAAGTTCATTAACACAGTTCCAATTACCAAGACTTCTTTCTCCAGGTTCTTGAAGTTCACAAAGTCCAATTATGCCTACCCATAGCACAGGGTGCAATCCATCTAGAATGACAGATTCTTAAATTGCCTTGGTTTCAATGAGGTGGGATGCACTTAGCTGTTCTGCTGATATAAAATGAATAGAAAATTTCTTGGCCCCTACACATATGTATTTCTTAATTTTGTTGAAATACTGCAATGTTTCATATGGGATCACCGAAACCCACTCCCCACCATTGCTTCAGCCTTGCAAATTCTCAACATTTGTTAGCTGATAAGAAGATAAATGCAGGCAGGTGTGTTAAGATTAATGCCTCAAATATCTCTCTCACTAGCACTAACAATGCTACTGCATTCATTTCTACGAGATGGATTTGCAGCTGATCCAAAAATAACTTACCATCTCCACTCAACCATTGCAGATGCTGATATTTTATGCCAGCTGAGGATATAACCTTAATTATTAAAAGAAATTGTTTAAAATATGTAATGTTACATATTGCATACATCTGAGTGTGATGTAGCTAGCAACAACAACAACAACTTTATTTTTATACCCTGCCACCATCTCCTCGAGGGGACTCAGGGCTTACAGAGGGACAAGCCCAAAAATTACAGATAAAAACAGACACAGTTAAAAACAATACAAATAGTGAAATATAACACAGTCATAACAAGCATCATAAAACAATATGGCTGAGATAAAGGCTAGCTTGGTACAATAGTCGATCCCACTCGCCAACCGTCAATTACAGAACTGTTGAGGGAACAATCCAGACAGTGGGAGTGTCCTACGCCTTCCAAGAAGACATAGAATAAACCCACTAACAAAATTCTGGGGCACACTACCAACCAAAATGACACAAAATGACACTCTAACACAGTAATACATATAGTTAATATGTTTTTAAATGTATTTATACACTCAGTGTGAAACCTGGGCCTGTTTCGATGAACACAACATAGATATCCTGGCAGGAATGGCAGAAAGACACACATGAAGGTCTTGCTCAACAGCTGGGAGTTTTAGTTCACCCACAATCAAAGAGCATTCTGAACTCCACCAATGATGGAATGGAATCAAACTTCCCACACAGAACTACCATAACAAAGAAAAATGCTATAAGAGTTTGATGGGCATTGACCTTGAGTTTTGGAGTTGTAGTTCACCTATATCCAGAGAGCACTGTGGAGGGGAGGGAGGAAGATGTGGGGTGAGTCAGTAGCGCCTGCAGGGTCACGTCTTCCTCCCTCCCCCCTCCCGCAGAAGCGGCAGAGCAAAGCGAGGCAAAGCAAGCAGAGTGAGGCTGGGAAGAAGGGAGCCCGAGTGGAGAAGAAAAAGTGTTTGGCAGGAGGGGGAAGAAAGGGTATTGGCGGTTCCAATTTCCCACGGCACACTGGTTGGGAAACACTGACGGTCCACTTTAAAGTGCAGGAACTCCCGCTTCAAAGGAGCTATCTGGATGTGCCCTATCTCTCTCTCTTTTGCAGGGAACTTGATCTTGGATATCTCAGCTGAATTGCTTGCAGCCACATCTCAGATGAAAACATTACATGTAATACCACCATAGAGATGAGCCTACTAGTAACGTTCACATTTTCTCCCAAATCATTGATTTGTATCTCATTTCAGAAGCTTCCAAGAATGCAGGGTTTATGCTTTGAACTCATTCAGTTGTTTCATCCTGCCTTGCTTTACTGTCAGCTAGCACCACAGTTTACTACAAGTTTTATATATCACATCCTATTTCATCTCAATTATCTTTTAATCACAAGTGCCACTCCTGTTCATTGCCTCAATTATTTACTTGTTTTGCTTTGATGTGTCTACATATGTACATATATCCCTAGTTCTATATATATGGACAGAGGTGTGCAGAATTTGGTGGTTGTAGCAATGACACTAATGGCGAGGAACAGTGCAGGCAACCCACAAAAGAAGCAGCAGAAGAAAGGACCAAAAATATCCCTCAAGAGAAAGAGAGCGAGAATGAGCTTCAGTTCTGCACCCAAATATCAGTGGTGTCTATGTTAGCTCAGACTGCATGAATGAGCGTGTGCATTCATTTTTTGGGGCAGGTTCATATAACCAAACTCCTTGCACCAGGGCCAGATGTTAATAGTTCCTGGGTCTCACAATATAATATACATTTCCTCTTAGGTTAAATGTTGCTTCTGCACTGAGAACTGTGGGTTCAATCCAGAAACCATTAAAATCATTGAGAGCTTTGCCATTAACTTCAAGGGAATGTTTGTATTTATTTGTTGCTTTTTTTTTAAAAAAAAAGGACTTGTCTATATTTGGCTTATTCTATGTTTCCATTTTTTATTACCATGTTCCAAGTGTTCAGAAGTAAATGAGAGCAAAGAAAGAAACCTTTGTACCCAGCTGCAAAGACAACTCAGGATATCCCCCTCTTTTTTAAAAGGAGAGACTGAGTGCAGAAGTTCACAGCTAACATATGCCAGCTCTACTTTCCCTCCACCAGACATTCCCAAACACACAAGGACTCCC
This sequence comes from Anolis apletophallus, assembly GCA_030556195.1. Lineage (NCBI taxonomy): Eukaryota > Metazoa > Chordata > Lepidosauria > Squamata > Anolidae > Anolis > Anolis apletophallus. Next base: position 113,662,743 of record JARBWK010000002.1, on the reverse strand, counting down.
TTTTCAAAGCCAGTCATCTGGCTCATAAATTTGCAACGTATGTTAATTTAAGAAAACAAATGACCAGCTCCCATCTTTCCTCCATGATATTTGAAATGGGAAAGAACTAAGCAAGGCAATTAAAAGGGGGGGGGGGGAGTGAGAGAGGGACAAATAATAATAACAATCCATCTTGCTCCTTTTCTTTGGCAAGGAAAAGGTGGGACTAATTCCAGGCCAGTCCTAAAGCTTCAGTGTTCTGGTATGTTAAGCCTCTCTCGAAGTTAAATTTGTACCATTACTAGATTTGAAATCATCCTTTAGCAAACATGTCACAGCAGGAGTTGGGCACTGGGAATTAAACATATCCTGGAGTTTCTTCATTTTTCATTTGTCTTCACTAACCATAGCAAAGTCCGTATATAGGCAGAATAAGATTTTGTGCACAAGAAGATGCTAGGCTTTGCTTTTTTTAAAAAAAGTAATGTTAAATTGAGAGTTCATTTTCATCAACCGAGCTATGCTGGCTCCCCAAATGCAATAAAAAAGGAATTTTTTTGTGCAGTTAGATTAAAGAAATCCAAAGTTAGCTTTTAAATATTGCTTTTAGAACCAACTTTTTTTGTGTGTTGGAGCGACTTGCGAAACTGGAATCAGAGGACAGGTCTTGTCCTGGATTGAAACCTGGCTAAACTGTAGGAAACAAAGGGTGGTAATAAACGGACATTTCTCTGGGTGGAAAGAGGTGAGAAGTGGCGTACCCCAAGGTTCAGTTTTGGGTCCGTTACTTTTTAATTTATTCATTAATGATCTGGATGTAGGAGTAAATTGTGAGGTAGCAAAGTTTGCAGACGACACTAAATTGTTCAGGGTAGTTAAAAATGAAACTGATTGTAAAGAGCTCCAGAAAGATCTCTCGAAATTGAGTGAATGGGCAACAAAGTGGCAAATGCATTTTAACCTAAACAAGTGTAAAGTCATGCACATCGGGGCAAAGAACCTCAAATACACTTATCAACTGATGGGATCAAAGCTTTCTGAGACAAACCAGGAAAGGGATCTTGGGGTTTTGGTGGACAGCTCAATGAAGATGTCAACCCAGTGCGCAGCAGCAGTGAAAAAAGCAAATTCTATGCTTGGCATGATCAGGAAGGGAATCGAAAATAGGTCGGCAAATGTTGTATTGCCTCTCTACAAATCTATGGTGAGGCCACATCTGGAGTACTGTGTACAATTCTGGTCACCGCACCTCAAGAAGGATATAACGGAACTGGAAAAGGTACAAAGAAGGGCAACAAGAATGATCCAAGGGATGGAGCAGCTCCCTTATGAAATCAGGTTGCAACGCCTTGGTCTTTTCAGCCTTGAAAGACGGCGTTTAAGAGGTGACTTGATCGAAGTGTATAAAATCATGCATGGGATAGAAAAGGTGAATAAAGAAAAAATATTTTCTCTGTCACACAACACTAGGACTAGGGGCACTCCTAAAGCTCCAAGGTAGGAAAGTTAGGACTAATAAAGGGAAATATTTCTTCACCCAGAGGGTCATTGGGTTATGGAACTCACTTCCAGAGGAGGTTGTGACCGCGGTCAGCCTGGACAGCTTCAAGGCAGGATTAGACAGATTCATGGATACCAAAGGAATCAGTAGCTACTGAAATGGACATCCAAGTGCCACCTCTGTGTTGATGGAGGCAGGCAGGATTTTCCCCGGGTACTGGTTGTGGGGGGTCGGGAGCAGGTGAGGGTTTTGCCCTCCTTTCTGCTAGAGATCCCTGTGTACAACTGGTGGGCCACTGTGTGACACAGAATGCTGGACTAGATGGGCTGAGGCCCGATTCAGCATGGCTCTTCTTATGTTCTTATGTTCTTATGTAAGTTGCTTCTGGTGTGAGAGAATTGGCTGTCTGCAAGGATGTTGTCCAGGGGATGCCTGGATGTTTTGATGTTTTACCATCCTTGTGGGAGGCTTCTCTCATGACCCTACATAGGGAGCTTGAGCTGACAGAGGGAGCTCATCTGCGCTATCGGTCTTCAGTCCTGCCGGCACAAGGATGTAACCCATTGTGCCTCCAGGAGCTCCTAAAAACTAAAAGGCACAAAAGCAGACATGCTTCTGCGTTATCAAGATCAGGCTGCCTTGCATGAAAGATGTGGGTAAGTAAGAGAACAAAATAGTCTAGACATTTTGGCCCAAGTTTGCAATTAAACTCAGTACCAAAATGGAGATCATAGACTGATAGGTCACTAGTAGGTATGCGGGCATCAGATTAAAACCAGCAATGTTTTCTGGGACAAAGAGCAACAGCTTGTCACCAATATTGAGAAACATATCTGAGTGCAGCTTGGACATCTGCTCATTTCTTTGGGTGAAACATCCAGGTTTCTCAGTCAACAGAGTCCAGAACCTTGGCAGACTTATTATGTTACAGGGATTTCATGAGGTACAGCTTTTCACACTTCTTTACAACATTCATAGCAAGTGATCACCTTCCATTTATGCATTTCTTTTCTAAGACAGTTATCTGAAGAAGGTAAAGTCACTGGCCTTCAATTTCCAGGAGAATTTGCAGCATCAGAAATAAATCATCAGAGGGGTATAAATGAGTCAAAGTACATTGGGAACCCACGCTGTCAACCTGCCCCACCCTACGTAGCTGTGGCAAGGAGAAAGTGAGCAGGAGAAGCAGATTTTGCCACTTAAAGAGTTTGCTGCCATTCCTTTCCAAGCCTACAACCTCAGTGACATTATATTAACATCCCTGAACGCCTGTTGAGAGTTCTTGTGCAACAAGATGTCTTACCAATCATAATGCTGGCATTCCACTAATTGCATGCACCAGATGGCATTATAGGTCCAAATGCATTCACCCATGACTCTCTTGGCAGCCTCCTTTCCTGAGTCCTATTGTTTTGGAGTTCCAATGTGTGCATAAGGGCAGTACATACACAAAAGCCTTTGCACCCAGCCAAGGAATACTGCATCCAATGAGGTGTAGAGAGATGAGTTTCAGAAGCCACCTCACACAATAAAACAAGACTTTCTCCTTCTCCAGGGCTGCTCACTTTGACATTTGTTTCCCGGTCTGTGAGAAACACACAACCTCAGAGACTTCACCTTGTACCCAAAAACTTCGCAATCATAATTTTGCTAACAACATAATTTACTTCTGTAAAGACTTCCTCCTAAAATGCTAATTTCTACGGTGAATTTTATTTTTTTTAAATAGCCTCTTAAATTGCTCTCTTGTTTTCAAGAAAAGAACTTCAGGAGCATTTATATACTATCTACCTTTAGCAAATTGAATTAAGCACAACACTGGCATTACTGATATGACAAAGACAAAAGAGAAAAAGCAAAACTTTTTCTCATATTACACCAGTGAACAGTGACTGTGATGGAAAAAGGAACTGGCTATTTTGAATAGAAAATGTCCCAGTGAAAAGGAATGCATTCATTTTATCATAGGCGAGTATTTATAACAGTCCTTTCCCAGGGCTGTATCTATGGTATGTGTGTGTTGTGTTTTAAGGAAAAAAACATTAAAAATAGAAAAGAGTAGGCTGAAGGAAATGGGCAAGTAATATGTGACATTTTCAATGACTGCCAGAAATGGCTTTAATCATGAAGAAGGGACCGTTGCATTTTGTAACTTATTTTTGTAACACGATCATTTTGCTGATTGCTCTAAGCCAGGGGTGCTCACACCTTTTCAGCATGGGAGCTACTGATTAAAAAACCAAGTCCCAAAGATCACCTACCCAGAAATGTAAAACGTATAACTATTTTCTTATTTATTTATTTATATTTATTATTCATTTTTATGTACCACTCCTTCCAGCAGGCTCGGGGCAGTTTACATAAAATGAAGTTATAAAACATCAACATTTCAATTGAATAACAACAATATAAAACAGAGCATAAAAATACATCCAACCACCCCATTTCTCCCACACTGCCATATTACCACACATATTATCAGCCAGAAAGTAAGAAGAGAGGCTTTTGAACTGCAAGGCCATTTAATACTCAGCAAGGTAAACAAAGGGGCATGCAAAAATACATCCAACCACCCCATTTCCCCCACATTTCCATATTCCCCAACATATATTTTTCAAGGAACAAAGCAAGCAGAGAGGCTTTGGAGCTAAAATGCCATTTTAAACATTAAAAATAAACAAAGAGACATGCCACAGAACAATCAAGCACCCACCCCAAAGTAAAAAGACCGACCTTTGAGATGCGGTAAGGAAATTACCCCAAAGCATCCTTCTTCTTCTCCTCTGTCGTTGCTCCTATTTCCACGCCACCAGCATGCGTGCCGCCTCCAAGAGCTCACGAGAAGTCCGAGAGGCAGAATGGGAGTCGCGTCATCCAGGCCCGCCCCCTTTGGTCTCCTACGACTCTGAGTGGCTGGAGAAGGACAGAGGGAGGAGGAGGAATCCAAAAGAGGGGGCCCATTCTGCCTCTTGGACTCTGGAGCTTTTGGAGGCGGCGCGCGAGCAGGGAGTGGGGAGGAGCAACAACGGAGGACTTCTTTGCAGCGTGCAGGGGCGCGTGAAGAGGACCAACAGCAAAAAACCTGGTCAGGGGTCTGAAGATCACCAGGATGAGACCCAAAGATCACCCTGGTGATCGAGATCACCATTATGAGCACCCCTGCTCTAAGCCTATTAAATATGTGCTGACAAAGAGCTAAATCCAACTGCTAGTTCCATTTACATTGAATCTATTAAATCAATGGGAGCTCCATAAGCATTTCCATTTAGTAAAGATTCATAATGCAGTGTTGTAGTTTAGTGTTGGCCTAACTCTCAAGAAAACTGAATCCTGGCTCAATGGGAATCCCCACTTACTGAGTGACCTTAAATAAGTCACAGTCTTTCGGCCTCAGGGGAACACAATGGCAAATCTCCTCTGAAAAAAGCTTGCCAAGAAAGTCTTTTAATGTATTGTATTTTCCAGCATATAAGATGACTGAGCATATAGGATGGCCTCCAACTTTTCCAGGTAAAATATAGATTTGGGGATATACTCACCATATAAGACTACCCCTCTTCCAATGCACACCAAATAAAAATTTAAAAAACATCAGAATTTATTTCAATATGGTAATTTTCCTATTACCGTACCTCCTTCTCTGCCTCTCAGATCTCGCTCATGCTCACCTGCACTACTTCACTGCAGTCCTCAGGAGCGAGATCTGAGAGGCAGAGAAGGAGGTACAGTAATAGGAAACAAGAGCAGGCCAGGTGGGTGAAAGAGGCATATTTTTCTGGGCACAGAACCACTGTATCTCTTTTTTCCATACCCTGGGTGTCCTGGGTGCCTGCAGCTTGCTACACCTTTCACTTACACCTTCTCTGTGAGGTGCCCCCTCACCTCGTCATTGGGACCACAATAAGTCACTTCTTTCCACAAATCCTGGTGAGTGGATTTTCTTCCACTGTACTTGTACAGCACTGCCTTTGCTGCTTTCATACAGTTGTCGCATTTGGCAGGGATGCCGCGACGGCTGTTTTTGAGCTCCCCGCAACATATGCTCCAACCATAGATTCTCCAGTCCAGCTCGGAAGTTTCAGCACCCACCCTATAAGACAACGCCCAGTGTATAAGATGACCCCTGCCTTTTGAAAAGATTTTCCTTTGTTGAAAAGTAGTCATATACGCCAGAAAATGCAGTATATATACTATGTGCTTTCATAACACTTGCCAAATAATTCCAATCCAATGAATGGAATTCTTAGGGAGGAAGTACTGAGGTCACTTCCAAATAGCACTAAAACATGGGTTTTAAACAGGAGTGAAAAATCCTGGGGAGTGGTGTGGGATGCGTCAGCCGGAGTAGACGCACTCAAACTTCGCTCCCCAATGGCAAAGAAATAAAAGCTTTAAAAAGCTTTAAAAAGCCCAATGAGACCATAAATCTATCCATAAAACTATCTTCGATCTGGACTGAAAGAGAAGCTGGGAGGTTGCAAGCGACGTGCCTGGAGCTATAAATCTCAGAAAGAATGAATAGACCAGCGGAGGAAAAGCGAGGAAAAGCGAAAGTAAGTTGCCGTGATGGCGGAGCAAGCAGAGTGGAATAAAAAATTGGATAGAATAATTAAAGAACTTCAGGAGCTTAAGATAAGTACTGATTGCTTAAGAAAAGGAAATGATGAAATAAAAGAGGAAATCACAGTGGTGAATGCCCGTCTCGGACTGATCGAGAATAGGGTGGGAAAATATGAAGTAATGATGAATCAGTTTGCTGATGAATCTAGGAAACAGAAAGAGGAGATATGCAATTTAAAATATGCAAATCAACAACTCCTAGACAAAATTGCTGACCTGGCAGATCGTTCCAGACGTGCAAACATACGTTTGAGAGGAGGAGGAGGGGAAGAATTCCAGATCAAGGAGAGCCTGAAAGAGGACATTGTTATGTGGTTACAGACATTGACTCAGATTTCATCAGAGCAGATAGAGAGAGTGCATTGGGCTAATCGAGGGAAGAAAGCACCCAAGGACATTCTGATTCGATTTTCAAGAGAATCAGAGAAGGAATTTGTTTTTCGAAGACTTAAAAAAATTAAGGACTTGAACTTTGCTGACAAAAAAGTTTGGCCACTCATGGACTTATCACCAGAGACTCTTAGTAAAAGGGCTGGAATGAGGGAAATTACAAGAACTCTAGAACAGAGGGGCCAACGTTATTCCTGGGCATTTCCTGCAACATTAATTGTTTTCAAAAATAATAAAACATACAAAGCTGTGGATTTGGAGAGTGGGAAGAAAATGCTCAGGCAACTAAAATTGGATGGAACGGTGGAATCAGAGGAAGAAGAAGAAGAAGAAGAAGAACAGGCAGCAGCTCAGACTACTAAAGGGAGAAATGAAAGGAGTAAAAATGTCAAGGACATTCACAAGACAGCTGGAAAGATAACAGAGTTGGAGGCGACAAATGCAGAAGGAGGACTGACAGAGTTATGTGCACCTCATACACTATTTGTTGTCGGACATGAGAAGGAAAAGGAAGGGAATAAGGGACAAGTGAAAAGAGTTTCAAGTGAGCTGAAGATGCTGGATTTCCAAGGACTGAAAGATGTGGAGAAACAGATTTGAGAATTGAAAAAACAGAAACTTAGAGAAGAGTCAAGAAGAATGGAAACAAGATCCAATATGGGGATATAGAAAGAAGTAGACTCAAATAATTAAACTGGGATAAATGGGGTGTAAGAACTTGCAGGAGGGGAGCTGGGGAAGAGTAACACAACCACTTGGAGAGTCTGGGGATGGAAGGGAACAGATCGAACTCTCTTTCAGGTCTTCCTCTGAGAGGAGGAGGGAGAAGACCGGACTCTGGGGGACTGGGGGAGGGGGAGGGGAAGATGAGCAAACAGGGAAAAGAAACTACAGGGTAAATGTAAACAATATCTTGTTATGGGGGAAATTGTAATCATGTCACATAACTGTAATGGCTTATCATCTCCACAACGAAGGGCAAAACTGATGAAAATGGTGAAAGATAATAAGGTTGACATACTTTTTTTTACAAGAATGTCACAAACGGCCAGGGGACAGTACCCCACTATTGAATGACAGGATTTGGAGTCAGATTTATGAATCTAGAGGTTCAAATAGAGGACGTGGTGTATCTATTTTATTTAAAAGTACAATAGTCTTTCATGTGGAAAAATAAAAATGGATTCAGAGGGGAGGTGGGTAATGATAAAAGAAAATATAGGAAAAATTAGAATAACCTTGGTTTGCATATATGCCCCAAACAAAAATCAAAAAAGATATATAAAAAAGTATTTAGAAAGGTGGATAAATTTGCACAAGGGGAAGTGTACTGTGCGGGAGATTACAATCTGGAATTAGTAACAACAAGGCAAAATAACAACAGTAAGTTAAATATAAAGGAATACAACATGCAGGATCTATTAGAAGGGGAACCAGAGAACAATAGGGGGACATATTATTCAGGAAGACATGATATATATAGCAAAATAGATTACATTCTTGGGAAAAATACAAACCAATCATTAATTCTAGAGGCAAAAACACTTCCAATACATTTGTCAGATCATGCACCACTAGGAGTAAAAGTAAAATTAGAAATAGAGAAAAAAGAAAGAATCTGGAGATATAATACAATTTTAAACAGTAGAGAGCAAGAGTATGAAATAATTAAAAAAGAAATAATCAAGTATTTTGAGATTAACGACAATGGACAAGTAACTAAAGATATAATTTGGGATGCAAGCAAGGCCGTGATAAGAGGTCATTGTATAAGTCTAGAGGCAAACCTCAGAAAGAGATGGAGATACGAACAGGATAAGAGAATAAAAGAAATAGAAACTCTGCAGTACAAACATAAAATAACTAGGGATAAAATGATCTGGAGAGAACAATTAGAAGCCTTGGAGGAAAGGAATATAATGAATAAGTAGTTATATGTTAAGAGTTATTTCCAAAGTTGGAACATAAAATCAATGAAGAGGATGGCTTATTATTTGAAAAAGAAAAAGGAAAAAACCTGGATAAAGAGATTAAAAGATGAAAAAGGGAGAGAACAAGAGGAGCAAAGTAAGATCAGGGATTACAAGGATTTATATAAGGAGGAGGGGGTAGCACAAGGGAAGTTAAATATCAGAGAAAATATTGCAGAGGAAGACAGAGAGTTGTTAAATCAACCAATAACACAAGAGGAAATATTAAAGGTAATTAAAGGGTTAAAGGGGGCTAAGTCTCCAGGGCCAGATGGATTCCCAGCGGAATATTATAAAGCATATATTGAAGAATTGGTACCACATCTAACAGAGTTGTTTAATGAAATATACATTAAGCAAAAAGTCCCACAAACATGGAAAGTTTCAGAAATTATCACCATACCAAAAAAGGGAAGAGATCTAACACAACCAGGGTCATATAGTCCTATCAGTCTATGTAACCAAGATTACAAAATATTCACAAAAAATTTAGCAAAAAGATTGGAAATGATAATGCCAAAAATAACTAAAGAAGATCAATATGGATTTGTAAAGGAAAGAAAAATCGGAGATCCAATAAAAAATGTGGTAATTGCAATGAATCATGCAAATTTGAATAAGGGAAAAATTGGAATACTCAAATTGGATGTCTATAAAGCTTTTGATAAGGTTAACCATAAATATCTGTTAAATGTATACCAACAATTGAATATGGGGAAAAAAATTTGTAAAACATTGCAGCAACTGTATAGTAATTGTAAGGCAAGAGTAAGAGTGAACAACAGAAGGACAGGAGAGATACCTATTGCCTGCCCACCCCTGAAATAATGAGACCACACAAATACAGTTGGGTTCAAATTATGGGCAACTTTTATTGTAAATTGTTACTTATTTAAACAGTCCTAACCTAAACTAGTAGGAATCAGGAACTTGGTGACAGAGCCGAGGAGGTATCCCAGTTGGCTATACCCCTCGGCTAACAGTGGCAAAAAACCTCTTTGCTCTAACCAAACCAAACAACAGTTAAACAAGTAGACAGAAGTCTATATCAAAAGAATGTCACAATCAGACTCTGTCATAATATGCCATTAAGCCTTGCCTCACCGAAACTACCTTTCAAGTGAGTGATTGAACAAATGACCCACCCCCCAACCTGATCTGTGGGAGGGGGCTTATATGAAGACAACTTGCAAACTCCTCTCTATTTTCCGCTGGCCTATTTAGCGAACAGACCCACCATACTATCTAGCCCCTAAACAGTCTAGGGCTAGGCAAAAAACCTTCAAAAATCAAAACGAAGGGAAAAATTCCTCAACCGGCCCCGGTTCCGCCGACTCCGCTGGTTCCGCGACGACCAATACTATACTGTTAATGGGCGGGTGTGGTGGGCCGAACCTCTTGGCTGAATGAGCCTGCTCAGGAGGCGGGTCGGCTAAGAGCCGGCCACGCCCCCTGATCTAGATGGTTCCTGGAAGGAACCATCGTCTCACCCTTTCAAAGGGGGGAGGCAAACTTCTCTCCCTCCCCCTGCGGGGTTGGGAAAGTCCCTTGCCTGCCCACCCCTGAAATAATGAGACCACACAAATACAG